>CAWVOD010000022.1:0-52500 GCA_963930825.1 Silvanus unidentatus
TTGTACCTTTTTCAACTCTTGAGAGCCGACTTATAAGACTTATTTTATGAAAAATGAGCTGCTGAATCCACTAGTGAAAACCGCGATGTCCTATCTTTAACCGTTAAGGAGATCGAGTAAAATGGAGATTAATAGATATTTGAAAATGTGATAAATAAACATTTTATTCGTTTGTACCGTTATGAACTCTTGAGAGTAGACTTATAGTTCTTAGTTTATGTAAAATGAGGTGATGAATCCACTGGTGAAAACCGCGATGTCCAATCTTTAACTGTTTAGGAGATCAAGTAAAATGGAAAATAATAGATATTTGAAAATGTGATATATTAACATGTTATTCGTTTGTACCTTTATGAACTCTTGAGAGTAGACTTATAGAAATTATTTTATGTAAACTGAGGTGCAAAATCCACTGGTGAAAACCGCGATGTCCTATCTTTAACCGTTAAGGAGATCGAGTAAAATGGAGAATAATAGATATTTGAAAATGTGATAAATAAACATTTTATTCGTTTGTACCGTTATGAACTCTTGAGAGTAGACTTATAGTTCTTAGTTTATGTAAAATGAGGTGATGAATCCACTGGTGAAAACCGCGATGTTCAATCTTTAACTGTTTAGGAGATCAAGTAAAGTGGAAAATAATAGATATTTGAGAATGTGATATATAAACATTTTATTCGTTTGTACATTTATCAACTCTTGAGAGTAGACTTATAGGACTTATTATATGTTAAATGAGGTGCTGAATCCACTGGTGAAAACCGCGATGTCCAATCTTTAACTGTTTATGAGATCAAGTAAAATGGAAAATAATAGATATTTGAAAATGTGATATATAAACATGTTATTCGTTTGTACCTTTATGAACTCTTGAGAGTAGACTTATAGAAATTATTTTATGTAAACTGAGGTGCAAAATCCACTGGTGAAAACCGCGATGTCCTATCTTTAACCGTTAAGGAGATCGAGTAAAATGGAGAATAATAGATATTTGAAAATGTGATATATAAACATTTTATTCGTTTGTACATTTATCAACTCTTGAGAGTAGACTTATAGGACTTATTATATGTTAATAGAGGTGTTGAATCCACTGGTGAAAACCGCGATGTCCAATCTTTAACTGTTTAGGAGATCAAGTAAAATGGAAAATAATAGATATTTGAAAATGTGATATATAAACATGTTATTCGTTTGTACCTTTATGAACTCTTGAGAGTAGACTTATAGAAATTATTTTATGTAAACTGAGGTGCAAAATCCACTGGTGAAAACCGCGATGTCCTATCTTTAACCGTTAAGGAGATCGAGTAAAATGAAGGATAATAGATATTTGAAAATGTGGTTTTTAAACATTTTATTGTACCTTTTTCAACTCTTGAGAGCCGACTTATAAGACTTATTTTATGAAAAATGAGCTGCTGAATCCACTAGTGAAAACCGCGATGTCCTATCTTTAACCGTTAAGGAGATCGAGTAAAATGGAGATTAATAGGTATTTGAAAATGTGATATATAAACGTTTTATTCGTTTGTACCATTTTCAACCCCTAAAAGTAGACTTATAAGACATATTATATGTAATATGAGCTGCTGAATCCACAGGTGAAAACCGCGATGTCCAATCTTTAACTGTTTAGGAGATCAAGTAAAGTGGAAAATAATAGATATTTGAGAATGTGATAAATAAACATTTTATTCGTTTGTACCGTTATGAACTCTTGAGAGTAGACTTATAGTTCTTAGTTTATGTAAAATGAGGTGATGAATCCACTGGTGAAAACCGCGATGTCCAATCTTTAACCGTTAAGGAGATCGAGTAAAATGAAGGATAATAGATATTTGAAAATGTGGTTTTTAAACATTTTATTGTACCTTTTTCAACTCTTGAGAGCCGACTTATAAGACTTATTTTATGAAAAATGAGCTGCTGAATCCACTAGTGAAAACCGCGATGTCCTATCTTTAACCGTTAAGGAGATCGAGTAAAATGGAGATTAATAGGTATTTGAAAATGTGATATATAAACGTTTTATTCGTTTGTACCATTTTCAACCCTTAAAAGTAGACTTATAAGACATATTATATGTAATATGAGCTGCTGAATCCACAGGTGAAAACCGCGATGTCCAATCTTTAACTGTTTAGGAGATCAAGTAAAGTGGAAAATAATAGATATTTGAGAATGTGATAAATAAACATTTTATTCGTTTGTACCGTTATGAACTCTTGAGAGTAGACTTATAGTTCTTAGTTTATGTAAAATGAGGTGATGAATCCACTGGTGAAAACCGCGATGTCCAATCTTTAACTGTTTAGGAGATCAAGTAAAGTGGAAAATAATAGATATTTGAGAATGTGATATATAAACATTTTATTCGTTTGTACATTTATCAACTCTTGAGAGTAGACTTATAGGACTTATTATATGTTAAATGAGGTGCTGAATCCACTGGTGAAAACCGCGATGTCCAATCTTTAACTGTTTATGAGATCAAGTAAAATGGAAAATAATAGATATTTGAAAATGTGAAATATAAACATGTTATTCGTTTGTACCTTTATGAACTCTTGAGAGTAGACTTATAGAAATTATTTTATGTAAACTGAGGTGCAAAATCCACTGGTGAAAACCGCGATGTCCTATCTTTAACCGTTAAGGAGATCGAGTAAAATGGAGAATAATAGATATTTGAAAATGTGATATATAAACATTTTATTCGTTTGTACCTTTATGAACTCTTGAGAGTAGACTTATAGAAATTATTTTATGTAAAATGAGGTGCAAAATCCACTAGTGAAAACCGCGATGTCCTATCTTTAACCGTTAAGGAGATCGAGTAAAATGAAGGATAATAGATATTTGAAAATGTGGTTTTTAAACATTTTATTGTACCTTTTTCAACTCTTGAGAGCCGACTTATAAGACTTATTTTATGAAAAATGAGCTGCTGAATCCACTAGTGAAAACCGCGATGTCCTATCTTTAACCGTTAAGGAGATCGAGTAAAATGGAGATTAATAGATATTTGAAAATGTGATATATAAACGTTTTATTCGTTTGTACCATTTTCAACCCTTAAAAGTAGACTTATAAGACATATTATATGTAATATGAGCTGCTGAATCCACAGGTGAAAACCGCGATGTCCAATCTTTAACTGTTTAGGAGATCAAGTAAAGTGGAAAATAATAGATATTTGAGAATGTGATAAATAAACATTTTATTCGTTTGTACCGTTATGAACTCTTGAGAGTAGACTTATAGTTCTTAGTTTATGTAAAATGAGGTGATGAATCCACTGGTGAAAACCGCGATGTCCAATCTTTAACTGTTTAGGAGATCAAGTAAAGTGGAAAATAATAGATATTTGAGAATGTGATATATAAACATTTTATTCGTTTGTACATTTATCAACTCTTGAGAGTAGACTTATAGGACTTATTATATGTTAAATGAGGTGCTGAATCCACTGGTGAAAACCGCGATGTCCAATCTTTAACTGTTTATGAGATCAAGTAAAATGGAAAATAATAGATATTTGAAAATGTGATATATAAACATGTTATTCGTTTGTACCTTTATGAACTCTTGAGAGTAGACTTATAGAAATTATTTTATGTAAACTGAGGTGCAAAATCCACTGGTGAAAACCGCGATGTCCTATCTTTAACCGTTAAGGAGATCGAGTAAAATGGAGAATAATAGATATTTGAAAATGTGATATATAAACATTTTATTCGTTTGTACATTTATCAACTCTTGAGAGTAGACTTATAGGACTTATTATATGTTAATAGAGGTGTTGAATCCACTGGTGAAAACCGCGATGTCCAATCTTTAACTGTTTAGGAGATCAAGTAAAATGGAAAATAATAGATATTTGAAAATGTGATATATTAACATGTTATTCGTTTGTACCTTTATGAACTCTTGAGAGTAGACTTATAGAAATTATTTTATGTAAACTGAGGTGCAAAATCCACTGGTGAAAACCGCGATGTCCTATCTTTAACCGTTAAGGAGATCGAGTAAAATGGAGAATAATAGATATTTGAAAATGTGATATATAAACATTTTATTCGTTTGTACCTTTATGAACTCTTGAGAGTAGACTTATAGATCTTATTTTATGTAAAATGAGGTGCTGAATCCACTAGTGAAAACCGCGATGTCCTATCTTTAACCGTTAAGGAGATCGAGTAAAATGAAGGATAATAGATATTTGAAAATGTGGTTTTTAAACATTTTATTGTACCTTTTTCAACTCTTGAGAGCCGACTTATAAGACTTATTTTATGAAAAATGAGCTGCTGAATCCACTAGTGAAAACCGCGATGTCCTATCTTTAACCGTTAAGGAGATCGAGTAAAATGGAGATTAATAGATATTTGAAAATGTGATATATAAACGTTTTATTCGTTTGTACCATTTTCAACCCTTAAAAGTAGACTTATAAGACATATTATATGTAATATGAGCTGCTGAATCCACAGGTGAAAACCGCGATGTCCAATCTTTAACTGTTTAGGAGATCAAGTAAAGTGGAAAATAATAGATATTTGAGAATGTGATAAATAAACATTTTATTCGTTTGTACCGTTATGAACTCTTGAGAGTAGACTTATAGTTCTTAGTTTATGTAAAATGAGGTGATGAATCCACTGGTGAAAACCGCGATGTCCAATCTTTAACTGTTTAGGAGATCAAGTAAAGTGGAAAATAATAGATATTTGAGAATGTGATATATAAACATTTTATTCGTTTGTACATTTATCAACTCTTGAGAGTAGACTTATAGGACTTATTATATGTTAAATGAGGTGCTGAGTCCACTGGTGAAAACCGCGATGTCCAATCTTTAACTGTTTATGAGATCAAGTAAAATGGAAAATAATAGATATTTGAAAATGTGATATATAAACATGTTATTCGTTTGTACCTTTATGAACTCTTGAGAGTAGACTTATAGAAATTATTTTATGTAAACTGAGGTGCAAAATCCACTGGTGAAAACCGCGATGTCCTATCTTTAACCGTTAAGGAGATCGAGTAAAATGGAGAATAATAGATATTTGAAAATGTGATATATAAACATTTTATTCGTTTGTACCTTTATGAACTCTTGAGAGTAGACTTATAGATCTTATTTTATGTAAAATGAGGTGCTGAATCCACTAGTGAAAACCGCGATGTCCTATCTTTAACCGTTAAGGAGATCGAGTAAAATGAAGGATAATAGATATTTGAAAATGTGGTTTTTAAACATTTTATTGTACCTTTTTCAACTCTTGAGAGCCGACTTATAAGACTTATTTTATGAAAAATGAGCTGCTGAATCCACTAGTGAAAACCGCGATGTCCTATCTTTAACCGTTAAGGAGATCGAGTAAAATGGAGATTAATAGATATTTGAAAATGTGATAAATAAACATTTTATTCGTTTGTACCGTTATGAACTCTTGAGAGTAGACTTATAGTTCTTAGTTTATGTAAAATGAGGTGATGAATCCACTGGTGAAAACCGCGATGTCCAATCTTTAACTGTTTAGGAGATCAAGTAAAATGGAAAATAATAGATATTTGAAAATGTGATATATTAACATGTTATTCGTTTGTACCTTTATGAACTCTTGAGAGTAGACTTATAGAAATTATTTTATGTAAACTGAGGTGCAAAATCCACTGGTGAAAACCGCGATGTCCTATCTTTAATCGTTAAGGAGATCGAGTAAAATGGAGAATAATAGATATTTGAAAATGTGATAAATAAACATTTTATTCGTTTGTACCGTTATGAACTCTTGAGAGTAGACTTATAGTTCTTAGTTTATGTAAAATGAGGTGATGAATCCACTGGTGAAAACCGCGATGTTCAATCTTTAACTGTTTAGGAGATCAAGTAAAGTGGAAAATAATAGATATTTGAGAATGTGATATATAAACATTTTATTCGTTTGTACATTTATCAACTCTTGAGAGTAGACTTATAGGACTTATTATATGTTAAATGAGGTGCTGAATCCACTGGTGAAAACCGCGATGTCCAATCTTTAACTGTTTATGAGATCAAGTAAAATGGAAAATAATAGATATTTGAAAATGTGATATATAAACATGTTATTCGTTTGTACCTTTATGAACTCTTGAGAGTAGACTTATAGAAATTATTTTATGTAAACTGAGGTGCAAAATCCACTGGTGAAAACCGCGATGTCCTATCTTTAACCGTTAAGGAGATCGAGTAAAATGGAGAATAATAGATATTTGAAAATGTGATATATAAACATTTTATTCGTTTGTACATTTATCAACTCTTGAGAGTAGACTTATAGGACTTATTATATGTTAATAGAGGTGTTGAATCCACTGGTGAAAACCGCGATGTCCAATCTTTAACTGTTTAGGAGATCAAGTAAAATGGAAAATAATAGATATTTGAAAATGTGATATATAAACATGTTATTCGTTTGTACCTTTATGAACTCTTGAGAGTAGACTTATAGAAATTATTTTATGTAAACTGAGGTGCAAAATCCACTGGTGAAAACCGCGATGTCCTATCTTTAACCGTTAAGGAGATCGAGTAAAATGAAGGATAATAGATATTTGAAAATGTGGTTTTTAAACATTTTATTGTACCTTTTTCAACTCTTGAGAGCCGACTTATAAGACTTATTTTATGAAAAATGAGCTGCTGAATCCACTAGTGAAAACCGCGATGTCCTATCTTTAACCGTTAAGGAGATCGAGTAAAATGGAGATTAATAGGTATTTGAAAATGTGATATATAAACGTTTTATTCGTTTGTACCATTTTCAACCCCTAAAAGTAGACTTATAAGACATATTATATGTAATATGAGCTGCTGAATCCACAGGTGAAAACCGCGATGTCCAATCTTTAACTGTTTAGGAGATCAAGTAAAGTGGAAAATAATAGATATTTGAGAATGTGATAAATAAACATTTTATTCGTTTGTACCGTTATGAACTCTTGAGAGTAGACTTATAGTTCTTAGTTTATGTAAAATGAGGTGATGAATCCACTGGTGAAAACCGCGATGTCCAATCTTTAACCGTTAAGGAGATCGAGTAAAATGAAGGATAATAGATATTTGAAAATGTGGTTTTTAAACATTTTATTGTACCTTTTTCAACTCTTGAGAGCCGACTTATAAGACTTATTTTATGAAAAATGAGCTGCTGAATCCACTAGTGAAAACCGCGATGTCCTATCTTTAACCGTTAAGGAGATCGAGTAAAATGGAGATTAATAGGTATTTGAAAATGTGATATATAAACGTTTTATTCGTTTGTACCATTTTCAACCCTTAAAAGTAGACTTATAAGACATATTATATGTAATATGAGCTGCTGAATCCACAGGTGAAAACCGCGATGTCCAATCTTTAACTGTTTAGGAGATCAAGTAAAGTGGAAAATAATAGATATTTGAGAATGTGATAAATAAACATTTTATTCGTTTGTACCGTTATGAACTCTTGAGAGTAGACTTATAGTTCTTAGTTTATGTAAAATGAGGTGATGAATCCACTGGTGAAAACCGCGATGTCCAATCTTTAACTGTTTAGGAGATCAAGTAAAGTGGAAAATAATAGATATTTGAGAATGTGATATATAAACATTTTATTCGTTTGTACATTTATCAACTCTTGAGAGTAGACTTATAGGACTTATTATATGTTAAATGAGGTGCTGAATCCACTGGTGAAAACCGCGATGTCCAATCTTTAACTGTTTATGAGATCAAGTAAAATGGAAAATAATAGATATTTGAAAATGTGAAATATAAACATGTTATTCGTTTGTACCTTTATGAACTCTTGAGAGTAGACTTATAGAAATTATTTTATGTAAACTGAGGTGCAAAATCCACTGGTGAAAACCGCGATGTCCTATCTTTAACCGTTAAGGAGATCGAGTAAAATGGAGAATAATAGATATTTGAAAATGTGATATATAAACATTTTATTCGTTTGTACCTTTATGAACTCTTGAGAGTAGACTTATAGAAATTATTTTATGTAAAATGAGGTGCAAAATCCACTAGTGAAAACCGCGATGTCCTATCTTTAACCGTTAAGGAGATCGAGTAAAATGGAGATTAATAGATATTTGAAAATGTGATAAATAAACATTTTATTCGTTTGTACCGTTATGAACTCTTGAGAGTAGACTTATAGTTCTTAGTTTATGTAAAATGAGGTGATGAATCCACTGGTGAAAACCGCGATGTCCAATCTTTAACTGTTTAGGAGATCAAGTAAAATGGAAAATAATAGATATTTGAAAATGTGATATATTAACATGTTATTCGTTTGTACCTTTATGAACTCTTGAGAGTAGACTTATAGAAATTATTTTATGTAAACTGAGGTGCAAAATCCACTGGTGAAAACCGCGATGTCCTATCTTTAACCGTTAAGGAGATCGAGTAAAATGGAGAATAATAGATATTTGAAAATGTGATAAATAAACATTTTATTCGTTTGTACCGTTATGAACTCTTGAGAGTAGACTTATAGTTCTTAGTTTATGTAAAATGAGGTGATGAATCCACTGGTGAAAACCGCGATGTTCAATCTTTAACTGTTTAGGAGATCAAGTAAAGTGGAAAATAATAGATATTTGAGAATGTGATATATAAACATTTTATTCGTTTGTACATTTATCAACTCTTGAGAGTAGACTTATAGGACTTATTATATGTTAAATGAGGTGCTGAATCCACTGGTGAAAACCGCGATGTCCAATCTTTAACTGTTTATGAGATCAAGTAAAATGGAAAATAATAGATATTTGAAAATGTGATATATAAACATGTTATTCGTTTGTACCTTTATGAACTCTTGAGAGTAGACTTATAGAAATTATTTTATGTAAACTGAGGTGCAAAATCCACTGGTGAAAACCGCGATGTCCTATCTTTAACCGTTAAGGAGATCGAGTAAAATGGAGAATAATAGATATTTGAAAATGTGATATCTAAACATTTTATTCGTTTGTACATTTATCAACTCTTGAGAGTAGACTTATAGGACTTATTATATGTTAATAGAGGTGTTGAATCCACTGGTGAAAACCGCGATGTCCAATCTTTAACTGTTTAGGAGATCAAGTAAAATGGAAAATAATAGATATTTGAAAATGTGATATATAAACATGTTATTCGTTTGTACCTTTATGAACTCTTGAGAGTAGACTTATAGAAATTATTTTATGTAAACTGAGGTGCAAAATCCACTGGTGAAAACCGCGATGTCCTATCTTTAACCGTTAAGGAGATCGAGTAAAATGAAGGATAATAGATATTTGAAAATGTGGTTTTTAAACATTTTATTGTACCTTTTTCAACTCTTGAGAGCCGACTTATAAGACTTATTTTATGAAAAATGAGCTGCTGAATCCACTAGTGAAAACCGCGATGTCCTATCTTTAACCGTTAAGGAGATCGAGTAAAATGGAGATTAATAGGTATTTGAAAATGTGATATATAAACGTTTTATTCGTTTGTACCATTTTCAACCCCTAAAAGTAGACTTATAAGACATATTATATGTAATATGAGCTGCTGAATCCACAGGTGAAAACCGCGATGTCCAATCTTTAACTGTTTAGGAGATCAAGTAAAGTGGAAAATAATAGATATTTGAGAATGTGATAAATAAACATTTTATTCGTTTGTACCGTTATGAACTCTTGAGAGTAGACTTATAGTTCTTAGTTTATGTAAAATGAGGTGATGAATCCACTGGTGAAAACCGCGATGTCCAATCTTTAACCGTTAAGGAGATCGAGTAAAATGAAGGATAATAGATATTTGAAAATGTGGTTTTTAAACATTTTATTGTACCTTTTTCAACTCTTGAGAGCCGACTTATAAGACTTATTTTATGAAAAATGAGCTGCTGAATCCACTAGTGAAAACCGCGATGTCCTATCTTTAACCGTTAAGGAGATCGAGTAAAATGGAGATTAATAGATATTTGAAAATGTGATATATAAACGTTTTATTCGTTTGTACCATTTTCAACCCTTAAAAGTAGACTTATAAGACATATTATATGTAATATGAGCTGCTGAATCCACAGGTGAAAACCGCGATGTCCAATCTTTAACTGTTTAGGAGATCAAGTAAAGTGGAAAATAATAGATATTTGAGAATGTGATAAATAAACATTTTATTCGTTTGTACCGTTATGAACTCTTGAGAGTAGACTTATAGTTCTTAGTTTATGTAAAATGAGGTGATGAATCCACTGGTGAAAACCGCGATGTCCAATCTTTAACTGTTTAGGAGATCAAGTAAAGTGGAAAATAATAGATATTTGAGAATGTGATATATAAACATTTTATTCGTTTGTACATTTATCAACTCTTGAGAGTAGACTTATAGGACTTATTATATGTTAAATGAGGTGCTGAATCCACTGGTGAAAACCGCGATGTCCAATCTTTAACTGTTTATGAGATCAAGTAAAATGGAAAATAATAGATATTTGAAAATGTGATATATAAACATGTTATTCGTTTGTACCTTTATGAACTCTTGAGAGTAGACTTATAGAAATTATTTTATGTAAACTGAGGTGCAAAATCCACTGGTGAAAACCGCGATGTCCTATCTTTAACCGTTAAGGAGATCGAGTAAAATGGAGAATAATAGATATTTGAAAATGTGATATATAAACATTTTATTCGTTTGTACATTTATCAACTCTTGAGAGTAGACTTATAGGACTTATTATATGTTAATAGAGGTGTTGAATCCACTGGTGAAAACCGCGATGTCCAATCTTTAACTGTTTAGGAGATCAAGTAAAATGGAAAATAATAGATATTTGAAAATGTGATATATTAACATGTTATTCGTTTGTACCTTTATGAACTCTTGAGAGTAGACTTATAGAAATTATTTTATGTAAACTGAGGTGCAAAATCCACTGGTGAAAACCGCGATGTCCTATCTTTAACCGTTAAGGAGATCGAGTAAAATGGAGAATAATAGATATTTGAAAATGTGATATATAAACATTTTATTCGTTTGTACCTTTATGAACTCTTGAGAGTAGACTTATAGATCTTATTTTATGTAAAATGAGGTGCTGAATCCACTAGTGAAAACCGCGATGTCCTATCTTTAACCGTTAAGGAGATCGAGTAAAATGAAGGATAATAGATATTTGAAAATGTGGTTTTTAAACATTTTATTGTACCTTTTTCAACTCTTGAGAGCCGACTTATAAGACTTATTTTATGAAAAATGAGCTGCTGAATCCACTAGTGAAAACCGCGATGTCCTATCTTTAACCGTTAAGGAGATCGAGTAAAATGGAGATTAATAGATATTTGAAAATGTGATATATAAACGTTTTATTCGTTTGTACCATTTTCAACCCTTAAAAGTAGACTTATAAGACATATTATATGTAATATGAGCTGCTGAATCCACAGGTGAAAACCGCGATGTCCAATCTTTAACTGTTTAGGAGATCAAGTAAAGTGGAAAATAATAGATATTTGAGAATGTGATAAATAAACATTTTATTCGTTTGTACCGTTATGAACTCTTGAGAGTAGACTTATAGTTCTTAGTTTATGTAAAATGAGGTGATGAATCCACTGGTGAAAACCGCGATGTCCAATCTTTAACTGTTTAGGAGATCAAGTAAAGTGGAAAATAATAGATATTTGAGAATGTGATATATAAACATTTTATTCGTTTGTACATTTATCAACTCTTGAGAGTAGACTTATAGGACTTATTATATGTTAAATGAGGTGCTGAGTCCACTGGTGAAAACCGCGATGTCCAATCTTTAACTGTTTATGAGATCAAGTAAAATGGAAAATAATAGATATTTGAAAATGTGATATATAAACATGTTATTCGTTTGTACCTTTATGAACTCTTGAGAGTAGACTTATAGAAATTATTTTATGTAAACTGAGGTGCAAAATCCACTGGTGAAAACCGCGATGTCCTATCTTTAACCGTTAAGGAGATCGAGTAAAATGGAGAATAATAGATATTTGAAAATGTGATATATAAACATTTTATTCGTTTGTACCTTTATGAACTCTTGAGAGTAGACTTATAGAAATTATTTTATGTAAAATGAGGTGCAAAATCCACTAGTGAAAACCGCGATGTCCTATCTTTAACCGTTAAGGAGATCGAGTAAAATGGAGATTAATAGATATTTGAAAATGTGATAAATAAACATTTTATTCGTTTGTACCGTTATGAACTCTTGAGAGTAGACTTATAGTTCTTAGTTTATGTAAAATGAGGTGATGAATCCACTGGTGAAAACCGCGATGTCCAATCTTTAACTGTTTAGGAGATCAAGTAAAATGGAAAATAATAGATATTTGAAAATGTGATATATTAACATGTTATTCGTTTGTACCTTTATGAACTCTTGAGAGTAGACTTATAGAAATTATTTTATGTAAACTGAGGTGCAAAATCCACTGGTGAAAACCGCGATGTCCTATCTTTAACCGTTAAGGAGATCGAGTAAAATGGAGAATAATAGATATTTGAAAATGTGATAAATAAACATTTTATTCGTTTGTACCGTTATGAACTCTTGAGAGTAGACTTATAGTTCTTAGTTTATGTAAAATGAGGTGATGAATCCACTGGTGAAAACCGCGATGTTCAATCTTTAACTGTTTAGGAGATCAAGTAAAGTGGAAAATAATAGATATTTGAGAATGTGATATATAAACATTTTATTCGTTTGTACATTTATCAACTCTTGAGAGTAGACTTATAGGACTTATTATATGTTAAATGAGGTGCTGAATCCACTGGTGAAAACCGCGATGTCCAATCTTTAACTGTTTATGAGATCAAGTAAAATGGAAAATAATAGATATTTGAAAATGTGATATATAAACATGTTATTCGTTTGTACCTTTATGAACTCTTGAGAGTAGACTTATAGAAATTATTTTATGTAAACTGAGGTGCAAAATCCACTGGTGAAAACCGCGATGTCCTATCTTTAACCGTTAAGGAGATCGAGTAAAATGGAGAATAATAGATATTTGAAAATGTGATATATAAACATTTTATTCGTTTGTACCTTTATGAACTCTTGAGAGTAGACTTATAGATCTTATTTTATGTAAAATGAGGTGCTGAATCCACTAGTGAAAACCGCGATGTCCTATCTTTAACCGTTAAGGAGATCGAGTAAAATGAAGGATAATAGATATTTGAAAATGTGGTTTTTAAACATTTTATTGTACCTTTTTCAACTCTTGAGAGCCGACTTATAAGACTTATTTTATGAAAAATGAGCTGCTGAATCCACTAGTGAAAACCGCGATGTCCTATCTTTAACCGTTAAGGAGATCGAGTAAAATGGAGATTAATAGATATTTGAAAATGTGATAAATAAACATTTTATTCGTTTGTACCGTTATGAACTCTTGAGAGTAGACTTATAGTTCTTAGTTTATGTAAAATGAGGTGATGAATCCACTGGTGAAAACCGCGATGTCCAATCTTTAACTGTTTAGGAGATCAAGTAAAATGGAAAATAATAGATATTTGAAAATGTGATATATTAACATGTTATTCGTTTGTACCTTTATGAACTCTTGAGAGTAGACTTATAGAAATTATTTTATGTAAACTGAGGTGCAAAATCCACTGGTGAAAACCGCGATGTCCTATCTTTAATCGTTAAGGAGATCGAGTAAAATGGAGAATAATAGATATTTGAAAATGTGATAAATAAACATTTTATTCGTTTGTACCGTTATGAACTCTTGAGAGTAGACTTATAGTTCTTAGTTTATGTAAAATGAGGTGATGAATCCACTGGTGAAAACCGCGATGTTCAATCTTTAACTGTTTAGGAGATCAAGTAAAGTGGAAAATAATAGATATTTGAGAATGTGATATATAAACATTTTATTCGTTTGTACATTTATCAACTCTTGAGAGTAGACTTATAGGACTTATTATATGTTAAATGAGGTGCTGAATCCACTGGTGAAAACCGCGATGTCCAATCTTTAACTGTTTATGAGATCAAGTAAAATGGAAAATAATAGATATTTGAAAATGTGATATATAAACATGTTATTCGTTTGTACCTTTATGAACTCTTGAGAGTAGACTTATAGAAATTATTTTATGTAAACTGAGGTGCAAAATCCACTGGTGAAAACCGCGATGTCCTATCTTTAACCGTTAAGGAGATCGAGTAAAATGGAGAATAATAGATATTTGAAAATGTGATATATAAACATTTTATTCGTTTGTACATTTATCAACTCTTGAGAGTAGACTTATAGGACTTATTATATGTTAATAGAGGTGTTGAATCCACTGGTGAAAACCGCGATGTCCAATCTTTAACTGTTTAGGAGATCAAGTAAAATGGAAAATAATAGATATTTGAAAATGTGATATATAAACATGTTATTCGTTTGTACCTTTATGAACTCTTGAGAGTAGACTTATAGAAATTATTTTATGTAAACTGAGGTGCAAAATCCACTGGTGAAAACCGCGATGTCCTATCTTTAACCGTTAAGGAGATCGAGTAAAATGAAGGATAATAGATATTTGAAAATGTGGTTTTTAAACATTTTATTGTACCTTTTTCAACTCTTGAGAGCCGACTTATAAGACTTATTTTATGAAAAATGAGCTGCTGAATCCACTAGTGAAAACCGCGATGTCCTATCTTTAACCGTTAAGGAGATCGAGTAAAATGGAGATTAATAGGTATTTGAAAATGTGATATATAAACGTTTTATTCGTTTGTACCATTTTCAACCCCTAAAAGTAGACTTATAAGACATATTATATGTAATATGAGCTGCTGAATCCACAGGTGAAAACCGCGATGTCCAATCTTTAACTGTTTAGGAGATCAAGTAAAGTGGAAAATAATAGATATTTGAGAATGTGATAAATAAACATTTTATTCGTTTGTACCGTTATGAACTCTTGAGAGTAGACTTATAGTTCTTAGTTTATGTAAAATGAGGTGATGAATCCACTGGTGAAAACCGCGATGTCCAATCTTTAACCGTTAAGGAGATCGAGTAAAATGAAGGATAATAGATATTTGAAAATGTGGTTTTTAAACATTTTATTGTACCTTTTTCAACTCTTGAGAGCCGACTTATAAGACTTATTTTATGAAAAATGAGCTGCTGAATCCACTAGTGAAAACCGCGATGTCCTATCTTTAACCGTTAAGGAGATCGAGTAAAATGGAGATTAATAGGTATTTGAAAATGTGATATATAAACGTTTTATTCGTTTGTACCATTTTCAACCCTTAAAAGTAGACTTATAAGACATATTATATGTAATATGAGCTGCTGAATCCACAGGTGAAAACCGCGATGTCCAATCTTTAACTGTTTAGGAGATCAAGTAAAGTGGAAAATAATAGATATTTGAGAATGTGATAAATAAACATTTTATTCGTTTGTACCGTTATGAACTCTTGAGAGTAGACTTATAGTTCTTAGTTTATGTAAAATGAGGTGATGAATCCACTGGTGAAAACCGCGATGTCCAATCTTTAACTGTTTAGGAGATCAAGTAAAGTGGAAAATAATAGATATTTGAGAATGTGATATATAAACATTTTATTCGTTTGTACATTTATCAACTCTTGAGAGTAGACTTATAGGACTTATTATATGTTAAATGAGGTGCTGAATCCACTGGTGAAAACCGCGATGTCCAATCTTTAACTGTTTATGAGATCAAGTAAAATGGAAAATAATAGATATTTGAAAATGTGAAATATAAACATGTTATTCGTTTGTACCTTTATGAACTCTTGAGAGTAGACTTATAGAAATTATTTTATGTAAACTGAGGTGCAAAATCCACTGGTGAAAACCGCGATGTCCTATCTTTAACCGTTAAGGAGATCGAGTAAAATGGAGAATAATAGATATTTGAAAATGTGATATATAAACATTTTATTCGTTTGTACCTTTATGAACTCTTGAGAGTAGACTTATAGAAATTATTTTATGTAAAATGAGGTGCAAAATCCACTAGTGAAAACCGCGATGTCCTATCTTTAACCGTTAAGGAGATCGAGTAAAATGGAGATTAATAGATATTTGAAAATGTGATAAATAAACATTTTATTCGTTTGTACCGTTATGAACTCTTGAGAGTAGACTTATAGTTCTTAGTTTATGTAAAATGAGGTGATGAATCCACTGGTGAAAACCGCGATGTCCAATCTTTAACTGTTTAGGAGATCAAGTAAAATGGAAAATAATAGATATTTGAAAATGTGATATATTAACATGTTATTCGTTTGTACCTTTATGAACTCTTGAGAGTAGACTTATAGAAATTATTTTATGTAAACTGAGGTGCAAAATCCACTGGTGAAAACCGCGATGTCCTATCTTTAACCGTTAAGGAGATCGAGTAAAATGGAGAATAATAGATATTTGAAAATGTGATAAATAAACATTTTATTCGTTTGTACCGTTATGAACTCTTGAGAGTAGACTTATAGTTCTTAGTTTATGTAAAATGAGGTGATGAATCCACTGGTGAAAACCGCGATGTTCAATCTTTAACTGTTTAGGAGATCAAGTAAAGTGGAAAATAATAGATATTTGAGAATGTGATATATAAACATTTTATTCGTTTGTACATTTATCAACTCTTGAGAGTAGACTTATAGGACTTATTATATGTTAAATGAGGTGCTGAATCCACTGGTGAAAACCGCGATGTCCAATCTTTAACTGTTTATGAGATCAAGTAAAATGGAAAATAATAGATATTTGAAAATGTGATATATAAACATGTTATTCGTTTGTACCTTTATGAACTCTTGAGAGTAGACTTATAGAAATTATTTTATGTAAACTGAGGTGCAAAATCCACTGGTGAAAACCGCGATGTCCTATCTTTAACCGTTAAGGAGATCAAGTAAAATGGAGAATAATAGATATTTGAAAATGTGATATCTAAACATTTTATTCGTTTGTACATTTATCAACTCTTGAGAGTAGACTTATAGGACTTATTATATGTTAATAGAGGTGTTGAATCCACTGGTGAAAACCGCGATGTCCAATCTTTAACTGTTTAGGAGATCAAGTAAAATGGAAAATAATAGATATTTGAAAATGTGATATATAAACATGTTATTCGTTTGTACCTTTATGAACTCTTGAGAGTAGACTTATAGAAATTATTTTATGTAAACTGAGGTGCAAAATCCACTAGTGAAAACCGCGATGTCCTATCTTTAACCGTTAAGGAGATCGAGTAAAATGAAGGATAATAGATATTTGAAAATGTGGTTTTTAAACATTTTATTGTACCTTTTTCAACTCTTGAGAGCCGACTTATAAGACTTATTTTATGAAAAATGAGCTGCTGAATCCACTAGTGAAAACCGCGATGTCCTATCTTTAACCGTTAAGGAGATCGAGTAAAATGGAGATTAATAGGTATTTGAAAATGTGATATATAAACGTTTTATTCGTTTGTACCATTTTCAACCCCTAAAAGTAGACTTATAAGACATATTATATGTAATATGAGCTGCTGAATCCACAGGTGAAAACCGCGATGTCCAATCTTTAACTGTTTAGGAGATCAAGTAAAGTGGAAAATAATAGATATTTGAGAATGTGATAAATAAACATTTTATTCGTTTGTACCGTTATGAACTCTTGAGAGTAGACTTATAGTTCTTAGTTTATGTAAAATGAGGTGATGAATCCACTGGTGAAAACCGCGATGTCCAATCTTTAACCGTTAAGGAGATCGAGTAAAATGAAGGATAATAGATATTTGAAAATGTGGTTTTTAAACATTTTATTGTACCTTTTTCAACTCTTGAGAGCCGACTTATAAGACTTATTTTATGAAAAATGAGCTGCTGAATCCACTAGTGAAAACCGCGATGTCCTATCTTTAACCGTTAAGGAGATCGAGTAAAATGGAGATTAATAGATATTTGAAAATGTGATATATAAACGTTTTATTCGTTTGTACCATTTTCAACCCTTAAAAGTAGACTTATAAGACATATTATATGTAATATGAGCTGCTGAATCCACAGGTGAAAACCGCGATGTCCAATCTTTAACTGTTTAGGAGATCAAGTAAAGTGGAAAATAATAGATATTTGAGAATGTGATAAATAAACATTTTATTCGTTTGTACCGTTATGAACTCTTGAGAGTAGACTTATAGTTCTTAGTTTATGTAAAATGAGGTGATGAATCCACTGGTGAAAACCGCGATGTCCAATCTTTAACTGTTTAGGAGATCAAGTAAAGTGGAAAATAATAGATATTTGAGAATGTGATATATAAACATTTTATTCGTTTGTACATTTATCAACTCTTGAGAGTAGACTTATAGGACTTATTATATGTTAAATGAGGTGCTGAATCCACTGGTGAAAACCGCGATGTCCAATCTTTAACTGTTTATGAGATCAAGTAAAATGGAAAATAATAGATATTTGAAAATGTGATATATAAACATGTTATTCGTTTGTACCTTTATGAACTCTTGAGAGTAGACTTATAGAAATTATTTTATGTAAACTGAGGTGCAAAATCCACTGGTGAAAACCGCGATGTCCTATCTTTAACCGTTAAGGAGATCGAGTAAAATGGAGAATAATAGATATTTGAAAATGTGATATATAAACATTTTATTCGTTTGTACATTTATCAACTCTTGAGAGTAGACTTATAGGACTTATTATATGTTAATAGAGGTGTTGAATCCACTGGTGAAAACCGCGATGTCCAATCTTTAACTGTTTAGGAGATCAAGTAAAATGGAAAATAATAGATATTTGAAAATGTGATATATAAACATGTTATTCGTTTGTACCTTTATGAACTCTTGAGAGTAGACTTATAGAAATTATTTTATGTAAACTGAGGTGCAAAATCCACTGGTGAAAACCGCGATGTCCTATCTTTAACCGTTAAGGAGATCGAGTAAAATGGAGAATAATAGATATTTGAAAATGTGATATATAAACATTTTATTCGTTTGTACCTTTATGAACTCTTGAGAGTAGACTTATAGATCTTATTTTATGTAAAATGAGGTGCTGAATCCACTAGTGAAAACCGCGATGTCCTATCTTTAACCGTTAAGGAGATCGAGTAAAATGAAGGATAATAGATATTTGAAAATGTGGTTTTTAAACATTTTATTGTACCTTTTTCAACTCTTGAGAGCCGACTTATAAGACTTATTTTATGAAAAATGAGCTGCTGAATCCACTAGTGAAAACCGCGATGTCCTATCTTTAACCGTTAAGGAGATCGAGTAAAATGGAGATTAATAGATATTTGAAAATGTGATAAATAAACATTTTATTCGTTTGTACCGTTATGAACTCTTGAGAGTAGACTTATAGTTCTTAGTTTATGTAAAATGAGGTGATGAATCCACTGGTGAAAACCGCGATGTCCAATCTTTAACTGTTTAGGAGATCAAGTAAAATGGAAAATAATAGATATTTGAAAATGTGATATATTAACATGTTATTCGTTTGTACCTTTATGAACTCTTGAGAGTAGACTTATAGAAATTATTTTATGTAAACTGAGGTGCAAAATCCACTGGTGAAAACCGCGATGTCCTATCTTTAACCGTTAAGGAGATCGAGTAAAATGGAGAATAATAGATATTTGAAAATGTGATAAATAAACATTTTATTCGTTTGTACCGTTATGAACTCTTGAGAGTAGACTTATAGTTCTTAGTTTATGTAAAATGAGGTGATGAATCCACTGGTGAAAACCGCGATGTTCAATCTTTAACTGTTTAGGAGATCAAGTAAAGTGGAAAATAATAGATATTTGAGAATGTGATATATAAACATTTTATTCGTTTGTACATTTATCAACTCTTGAGAGTAGACTTATAGGACTTATTATATGTTAAATGAGGTGCTGAATCCACTGGTGAAAACCGCGATGTCCAATCTTTAACTGTTTATGAGATCAAGTAAAATGGAAAATAATAGATATTTGAAAATGTGATATATAAACATGTTATTCGTTTGTACCTTTATGAACTCTTGAGAGTAGACTTATAGAAATTATTTTATGTAAACTGAGGTGCAAAATCCACTGGTGAAAACCGCGATGTCCTATCTTTAACCGTTAAGGAGATCGAGTAAAATGGAGAATAATAGATATTTGAAAATGTGATATATAAACATTTTATTCGTTTGTACATTTATCAACTCTTGAGAGTAGACTTATAGGACTTATTATATGTTAATAGAGGTGTTGAATCCACTGGTGAAAACCGCGATGTCCAATCTTTAACTGTTTAGGAGATCAAGTAAAATGGAAAATAATAGATATTTGAAAATGTGATATATAAACATGTTATTCGTTTGTACCTTTATGAACTCTTGAGAGTAGACTTATAGAAATTATTTTATGTAAACTGAGGTGCAAAATCCACTGGTGAAAACCGCGATGTCCTATCTTTAACCGTTAAGGAGATCGAGTAAAATGAAGGATAATAGATATTTGAAAATGTGGTTTTTAAACATTTTATTGTACCTTTTTCAACTCTTGAGAGCCGACTTATAAGACTTATTTTATGAAAAATGAGCTGCTGAATCCACTAGTGAAAACCGCGATGTCCTATCTTTAACCGTTAAGGAGATCGAGTAAAATGGAGATTAATAGGTATTTGAAAATGTGATATATAAACGTTTTATTCGTTTGTACCATTTTCAACCCCTAAAAGTAGACTTATAAGACATATTATATGTAATATGAGCTGCTGAATCCACAGGTGAAAACCGCGATGTCCAATCTTTAACTGTTTAGGAGATCAAGTAAAGTGGAAAATAATAGATATTTGAGAATGTGATAAATAAACATTTTATTCGTTTGTACCGTTATGAACTCTTGAGAGTAGACTTATAGTTCTTAGTTTATGTAAAATGAGGTGATGAATCCACTGGTGAAAACCGCGATGTCCAATCTTTAACCGTTAAGGAGATCGAGTAAAATGAAGGATAATAGATATTTGAAAATGTGGTTTTTAAACATTTTATTGTACCTTTTTCAACTCTTGAGAGCCGACTTATAAGACTTATTTTATGAAAAATGAGCTGCTGAATCCACTAGTGAAAACCGCGATGTCCTATCTTTAACCGTTAAGGAGATCGAGTAAAATGGAGATTAATAGGTATTTGAAAATGTGATATATAAACGTTTTATTCGTTTGTACCATTTTCAACCCTTAAAAGTAGACTTATAAGACATATTATATGTAATATGAGCTGCTGAATCCACAGGTGAAAACCGCGATGTCCAATCTTTAACTGTTTAGGAGATCAAGTAAAGTGGAAAATAATAGATATTTGAGAATGTGATAAATAAACATTTTATTCGTTTGTACCGTTATGAACTCTTGAGAGTAGACTTATAGTTCTTAGTTTATGTAAAATGAGGTGATGAATCCACTGGTGAAAACCGCGATGTCCAATCTTTAACTGTTTAGGAGATCAAGTAAAGTGGAAAATAATAGATATTTGAGAATGTGATATATAAACATTTTATTCGTTTGTACATTTATCAACTCTTGAGAGTAGACTTATAGGACTTATTATATGTTAAATGAGGTGCTGAATCCACTGGTGAAAACCGCGATGTCCAATCTTTAACTGTTTATGAGATCAAGTAAAATGGAAAATAATAGATATTTGAAAATGTGAAATATAAACATGTTATTCGTTTGTACCTTTATGAACTCTTGAGAGTAGACTTATAGAAATTATTTTATGTAAACTGAGGTGCAAAATCCACTGGTGAAAACCGCGATGTCCTATCTTTAACCGTTAAGGAGATCGAGTAAAATGGAGAATAATAGATATTTGAAAATGTGATATATAAACATTTTATTCGTTTGTACCTTTATGAACTCTTGAGAGTAGACTTATAGAAATTATTTTATGTAAAATGAGGTGCAAAATTCACTAGTGAAAACCGCGATGTCCTATCTTTAACCGTTAAGGAGATCGAGTAAAATGGAGATTAATAGGTATTTGAAAATGTGATATATAAACGTTTTATTCGTTTGTACCATTTTCAACCCTTAAAAGTAGACTTATAAGACATATTATATGTAATATGAGCTGCTGAATCCACAGGTGAAAACCGCGATGTCCAATCTTTAACTGTTTAGGAGATCAAGTAAAGTGGAAAATAATAGATATTTGAGAATGTGATAAATAAACATTTTATTCGTTTGTACCGTTATGAACTCTTGAGAGTAGACTTATAGTTCTTAGTTTATGTAAAATGAGGTGATGAATCCACTGGTGAAAACCGCGATGTCCAATCTTTAACTGTTTAGGAGATCAAGTAAAGTGGAAAATAATAGATATTTGAGAATGTGATATATAAACATTTTATTCGTTTGTACATTTATCAACTCTTGAGAGTAGACTTATAGGACTTATTATATGTTAAATGAGGTGCTGAATCCACTGGTGAAAACCGCGATGTCCAATCTTTAACTGTTTATGAGATCAAGTAAAATGGAAAATAATAGATATTTGAAAATGTGAAATATAAACATGTTATTCGTTTGTACCTTTATGAACTCTTGAGAGTAGACTTATAGAAATTATTTTATGTAAACTGAGGTGCAAAATCCACTGGTGAAAACCGCGATGTCCTATCTTTAACCGTTAAGGAGATCGAGTAAAATGGAGAATAATAGATATTTGAAAATGTGATATATAAACATTTTATTCGTTTGTACCTTTATGAACTCTTGAGAGTAGACTTATAGAAATTATTTTATGTAAAATGAGGTGCAAAATTCACTAGTGAAAACCGCGATGTCCTATCTTTAACCGTTAAGGAGATCGAGTAAAATGGAGATTAATAGATATTTGAAAATGTGATAAATAAACATTTTATTCGTTTGTACCGTTATGAACTCTTGAGAGTAGACTTATAGTTCTTAGTTTATGTAAAATGAGGTGATGAATCCACTGGTGAAAACCGCGATGTCCAATCTTTAACTGTTTAGGAGATCAAGTAAAATGGAAAATAATAGATATTTGAAAATGTGATATATTAACATGTTATTCGTTTGTACCTTTATGAACTCTTGAGAGTAGACTTATAGAAATTATTTTATGTAAACTGAGGTGCAAAATCCACTGGTGAAAACCGCGATGTCCTATCTTTAACCGTTAAGGAGATCGAGTAAAATGGAGAATAATAGATATTTGAAAATGTGATAAATAAACATTTTATTCGTTTGTACCGTTATGAACTCTTGAGAGTAGACTTATAGTTCTTAGTTTATGTAAAATGAGGTGATGAATCCACTGGTGAAAACCGCGATGTTCAATCTTTAACTGTTTAGGAGATCAAGTAAAGTGGAAAATAATAGATATTTGAGAATGTGATATATAAACATTTTATTCGTTTGTACATTTATCAACTCTTGAGAGTAGACTTATAGGACTTATTATATGTTAAATGAGGTGCTGAATCCACTGGTGAAAACCGCGATGTCCAATCTTTAACTGTTTATGAGATCAAGTAAAATGGAAAATAATAGATATTTGAAAATGTGATATATAAACATGTTATTCGTTTGTACCTTTATGAACTCTTGAGAGTAGACTTATAGAAATTATTTTATGTAAACTGAGGTGCAAAATCCACTGGTGAAAACCGCGATGTCCTATCTTTAACCGTTAAGGAGATCGAGTAAAATGGAGAATAATAGATATTTGAAAATGTGATATATAAACATTTTATTCGTTTGTACATTTATCAACTCTTGAGAGTAGACTTATAGGACTTATTATATGTTAATAGAGGTGTTGAATCCACTGGTGAAAACCGCGATGTCCAATCTTTAACTGTTTAGGAGATCAAGTAAAATGGAAAATAATAGATATTTGAAAATGTGATATATAAACATGTTATTCGTTTGTACCTTTATGAACTCTTGAGAGTAGACTTATAGAAATTATTTTATGTAAACTGAGGTGCAAAATCCACTGGTGAAAACCGCGATGTCCTATCTTTAACCGTTAAGGAGATCGAGTAAAATGAAGGATAATAGATATTTGAAAATGTGGTTTTTAAACATTTTATTGTACCTTTTTCAACTCTTGAGAGCCGACTTATAAGACTTATTTTATGAAAAATGAGCTGCTGAATCCACTAGTGAAAACCGCGATGTCCTATCTTTAACCGTTAAGGAGATCGAGTAAAATGGAGATTAATAGGTATTTGAAAATGTGATATATAAACGTTTTATTCGTTTGTACCATTTTCAACCCCTAAAAGTAGACTTATAAGACATATTATATGTAATATGAGCTGCTGAATCCACAGGTGAAAACCGCGATGTCCAATCTTTAACTGTTTAGGAGATCAAGTAAAGTGGAAAATAATAGATATTTGAGAATGTGATAAATAAACATTTTATTCGTTTGTACCGTTATGAACTCTTGAGAGTAGACTTATAGTTCTTAGTTTATGTAAAATGAGGTGATGAATCCACTGGTGAAAACCGCGATGTCCAATCTTTAACCGTTAAGGAGATCGAGTAAAATGAAGGATAATAGATATTTGAAAATGTGGTTTTTAAACATTTTATTGTACCTTTTTCAACTCTTGAGAGCCGACTTATAAGACTTATTTTATGAAAAATGAGCTGCTGAATCCACTAGTGAAAACCGCGATGTCCTATCTTTAACCGTTAAGGAGATCGAGTAAAATGGAGATTAATAGGTATTTGAAAATGTGATATATAAACGTTTTATTCGTTTGTACCATTTTCAACCCTTAAAAGTAGACTTATAAGACATATTATATGTAATATGAGCTGCTGAATCCACAGGTGAAAACCGCGATGTCCAATCTTTAACTGTTTAGGAGATCAAGTAAAGTGGAAAATAATAGATATTTGAGAATGTGATAAATAAACATTTTATTCGTTTGTACCGTTATGAACTCTTGAGAGTAGACTTATAGTTCTTAGTTTATGTAAAATGAGGTGATGAATCCACTGGTGAAAACCGCGATGTCCAATCTTTAACTGTTTAGGAGATCAAGTAAAGTGGAAAATAATAGATATTTGAGAATGTGATATATAAACATTTTATTCGTTTGTACATTTATCAACTCTTGAGAGTAGACTTATAGGACTTATTATATGTTAAATGAGGTGCTGAATCCACTGGTGAAAACCGCGATGTCCAATCTTTAACTGTTTATGAGATCAAGTAAAATGGAAAATAATAGATATTTGAAAATGTGATATATAAACATGTTATTCGTTTGTACCTTTATGAACTCTTGAGAGTAGACTTATAGAAATTATTTTATGTAAACTGAGGTGCAAAATCCACTGGTGAAAACCGCGATGTCCTATCTTTAACCGTTAAGGAGATCGAGTAAAATGGAGAATAATAGATATTTGAAAATGTGATATATAAACATTTTATTCGTTTGTACATTTATCAACTCTTGAGAGTAGACTTATAGGACTTATTATATGTTAATAGAGGTGTTGAATCCACTGGTGAAAACCGCGATGTCCAATCTTTAACTGTTTAGGAGATCAAGTAAAATGGAAAATAATAGATATTTGAAAATGTGATATATAAACATGTTATTCGTTTGTACCTTTATGAACTCTTGAGAGTAGACTTATAGAAATTATTTTATGTAAACTGAGGTGCAAAATCCACTGGTGAAAACCGCGATGTCCTATCTTTAACCGTTAAGGAGATCGAGTAAAATGAAGGATAATAGATATTTGAAAATGTGGTTTTTAAACATTTTATTGTACCTTTTTCAACTCTTGAGAGCCGACTTATAAGACTTATTTTATGAAAAATGAGCTGCTGAATCCACTAGTGAAAACCGCGATGTCCTATCTTTAACCGTTAAGGAGATCGAGTAAAATGGAGATTAATAGGTATTTGAAAATGTGATATATAAACGTTTTATTCGTTTGTACCATTTTCAACCCCTAAAAGTAGACTTATAAGACATATTATATGTAATATGAGCTGCTGAATCCACAGGTGAAAACCGCGATGTCCAATCTTTAACTGTTTAGGAGATCAAGTAAAGTGGAAAATAATAGATATTTGAGAATGTGATAAATAAACATTTTATTCGTTTGTACCGTTATGAACTCTTGAGAGTAGACTTATAGTTCTTAGTTTATGTAAAATGAGGTGATGAATCCACTGGTGAAAACCGCGATGTCCAATCTTTAACCGTTAAGGAGATCGAGTAAAATGAAGGATAATAGATATTTGAAAATGTGGTTTTTAAACATTTTATTGTACCTTTTTCAACTCTTGAGAGCCGACTTATAAGACTTATTTTATGAAAAATGAGGTGCTGAATCCACTGGTGAAAACCGCGATGTCCTATCTTTAACCGTTAAGGAGATCGAGTAAAATGGAGATTAATAGGTATTTGAAAATGTGATATATAAACGTTTTATTCGTTTGTACCATTTTCAACCCCTAAAAGTAGACTTATAAGACATATTATATGTAATATGAGCTGCTGAATCCACAGGTGAAAACCGCGATGTCCAATCTTTAACTGTTTATGAGATCAAGTAAAATGGAAAATAATAGATATTTGAAAATGTGATATATTAACATGTTATTCGTTTGTACCTTTATGAACTCTTGAGAGTAGACTTATAGAAATTATTTTATGTAAACTGAGGTGCAAAATCCACTGGTGAAAACCGCGATGTCCTATCTTTAACCGTTAAGGAGATCGAGTAAAATGGAGAATAATAGATATTTGAAAATGTGATATATAAACATTTTATTCGTTTGTACCTTTATGAACTCTTGAGAGTAGACTTATAGTTCTTAGTTTATGTAAAATGAGGTGATGAATCCACTGGTGAAAACCGCGATGTTCAATCTTTAACTGTTTAGGAGATCAAGTAAAGTGGAAAATAATAGATATTTGAGAATGTGATATATAAACATTTTATTCGTTTGTACATTTATCAACTCTTGAGAGTAGACTTATAGGACTTATTATATGTTAAATGAGGTGCTGAATCCACTGGTGAAAACCGCGATGTCCAATCTTTAACCGTTAAGGAGATCGAGTAAAATGAAGGATAATAGATATTTGAAAATGTGGTTTTTAAACATTTTATTGTACCTTTTTCAACTCTTGAGAGCCGACTTATAAGACTTATTTTATGAAAAATGAGCTGCTGAATCCACTAGTGAAAACCGCGATGTCCTATCTTTAACCGTTAAGGAGATCGAGTAAAATGGAGATTAATAGGTATTTGAAAATGTGATATATAAACGTTTTATTCGTTTGTACCATTTTCAACCCTTAAAAGTAGACTTATAAGACATATTATATGTAATATGAGCTGCTGAATCCACAGGTGAAAACCGCGATGTCCAATCTTTAACTGTTTAGGAGATCAAGTAAAGTGGAAAATAATAGATATTTGAGAATGTGATAAATAAACATTTTATTCGTTTGTACCGTTATGAACTCTTGAGAGTAGACTTATAGTTCTTAGTTTATGTAAAATGAGGTGATGAATCCACTGGTGAAAACCGCGATGTCCAATCTTTAACTGTTTAGGAGATCAAGTAAAGTGGAAAATAATAGATATTTGAGAATGTGATATATAAACATTTTATTCGTTTGTACATTTATCAACTCTTGAGAGTAGACTTATAGGACTTATTATATGTTAAATGAGGTGCTGAATCCACTGGTGAAAACCGCGATGTCCAATCTTTAACTGTTTATGAGATCAAGTAAAATGGAAAATAATAGATATTTGAAAATGTGATATATAAACATGTTATTCGTTTGTACCTTTATGAACTCTTGAGAGTAGACTTATAGAAATTATTTTATGTAAACTGAGGTGCAAAATCCACTGGTGAAAACCGCGATGTCCTATCTTTAACCGTTAAGGAGATCGAGTAAAATGGAGAATAATAGATATTTGAAAATGTGATATATAAACATTTTATTCGTTTGTACATTTATCAACTCTTGAGAGTAGACTTATAGGACTTATTATATGTTAATAGAGGTGTTGAATCCACTGGTGAAAACCGCGATGTCCAATCTTTAACTGTTTAGGAGATCAAGTAAAATGGAAAATAATAGATATTTGAAAATGTGATATATAAACATGTTATTCGTTTGTACCTTTATGAACTCTTGAGAGTAGACTTATAGAAATTATTTTATGTAAACTGAGGTGCAAAATCCACTGGTGAAAACCGCGATGTCCTATCTTTAACCGTTAAGGAGATCGAGTAAAATGAAGGATAATAGATATTTGAAAATGTGGTTTTTAAACATTTTATTGTACCTTTTTCAACTCTTGAGAGCCGACTTATAAGACTTATTTTATGAAAAATGAGCTGCTGAATCCACTAGTGAAAACCGCGATGTCCTATCTTTAACCGTTAAGGAGATCGAGTAAAATGGAGATTAATAGGTATTTGAAAATGTGATATATAAACGTTTTATTCGTTTGTACCATTTTCAACCCCTAAAAGTAGACTTATAAGACATATTATATGTAATATGAGCTGCTGAATCCACAGGTGAAAACCGCGATGTCCAATCTTTAACTGTTTAGGAGATCAAGTAAAGTGGAAAATAATAGATATTTGAGAATGTGATAAATAAACATTTTATTCGTTTGTACCGTTATGAACTCTTGAGAGTAGACTTATAGTTCTTAGTTTATGTAAAATGAGGTGATGAATCCACTGGTGAAAACCGCGATGTCCAATCTTTAACTGTTTAGGAGATCAAGTAAAGTGGAAAATAATAGATATTTGAGAATGTGATATATAAACATTTTATTCGTTTGTACATTTATCAACTCTTGAGAGTAGACTTATAGGACTTATTATATGTTAAATGAGGTGCTGAATCCACTGGTGAAAACCGCGATGTCCAATCTTTAACTGTTTATGAGATCAAGTAAAATGGAAAATAATAGATATTTGAAAATGTGATATATAAACATGTTATTCGTTTGTACCTTTATGAACTCTTGAGAGTAGACTTATAGAAATTATTTTATGTAAACTGAGGTGCAAAATCCACTGGTGAAAACCGCGATGTCCTATCTTTAACCGTTAAGGAGATCGAGTAAAATGGAGAATAATAGATATTTGAAAATGTGATATATAAACATTTTATTCGTTTGTACATTTATCAACTCTTGAGAGTAGACTTATAGGACTTATTATATGTTAATAGAGGTGTTGAATCCACTGGTGAAAACCGCGATGTCCAATCTTTAACTGTTTAGGAGATCAAGTAAAATGGAAAATAATAGATATTTGAAAATGTGATATATAAACATGTTATTCGTTTGTACCTTTATGAACTCTTGAGAGTAGACTTATAGAAATTATTTTATGTAAACTGAGGTGCAAAATCCACTGGTGAAAACCGCGATGTCCTATCTTTAACCGTTAAGGAGATCGAGTAAAATGAAGGATAATAGATATTTGAAAATGTGGTTTTTAAACATTTTATTGTACCTTTTTCAACTCTTGAGAGCCGACTTATAAGACTTATTTTATGAAAAATGAGCTGCTGAATCCACTAGTGAAAACCGCGATGTCCTATCTTTAACCGTTAAGGAGATCGAGTAAAATGGAGATTAATAGGTATTTGAAAATGTGATATATAAACGTTTTATTCGTTTGTACCATTTTCAACCCCTAAAAGTAGACTTATAAGACATATTATATGTAATATGAGCTGCTGAATCCACAGGTGAAAACCGCGATGTCCAATCTTTAACTGTTTAGGAGATCAAGTAAAGTGGAAAATAATAGATATTTGAGAATGTGATAAATAAACATTTTATTCGTTTGTACCGTTATGAACTCTTGAGAGTAGACTTATAGTTCTTAGTTTATGTAAAATGAGGTGATGAATCCACTGGTGAAAACCGCGATGTCCAATCTTTAACCGTTAAGGAGATCGAGTAAAATGAAGGATAATAGATATTTGAAAATGTGGTTTTTAAACATTTTATTGTACCTTTTTCAACTCTTGAGAGCCGACTTATAAGACTTATTTTATGAAAAATGAGCTGCTGAATCCACTAGTGAAAACCGCGATGTCCTATCTTTAACCGTTAAGGAGATCGAGTAAAATGGAGATTAATAGGTATTTGAAAATGTGATATATAAACGTTTTATTCGTTTGTACCATTTTCAACCCTTAAAAGTAGACTTATAAGACATATTATATGTAATATGAGCTGCTGAATCCACAGGTGAAAACCGCGATGTCCAATCTTTAACTGTTTAGGAGATCAAGTAAAGTGGAAAATAATAGATATTTGAGAATGTGATAAATAAACATTTTATTCGTTTGTACCGTTATGAACTCTTGAGAGTAGACTTATAGTTCTTAGTTTATGTAAAATGAGGTGATGAATCCACTGGTGAAAACCGCGATGTCCAATCTTTAACTGTTTAGGAGATCAAGTAAAGTGGAAAATAATAGATATTTGAGAATGTGATATATAAACATTTTATTCGTTTGTACATTTATCAACTCTTGAGAGTAGACTTATAGGACTTATTATATGTTAAATGAGGTGCTGAATCCACTGGTGAAAACCGCGATGTCCAATCTTTAACTGTTTATGAGATCAAGTAAAATGGAAAATAATAGATATTTGAAAATGTGAAATATAAACATGTTATTCGTTTGTACCTTTATGAACTCTTGAGAGTAGACTTATAGAAATTATTTTATGTAAACTGAGGTGCAAAATCCACTGGTGAAAACCGCGATGTCCTATCTTTAACCGTTAAGGAGATCGAGTAAAATGGAGAATAATAGATATTTGAAAATGTGATATATAAACATTTTATTCGTTTGTACCTTTATGAACTCTTGAGAGTAGACTTATAGAAATTATTTTATGTAAAATGAGGTGCAAAATTCACTAGTGAAAACCGCGATGTCCTATCTTTAACCGTTAAGGAGATCGAGTAAAATGGAGATTAATAGGTATTTGAAAATGTGATATATAAACGTTTTATTCGTTTGTACCATTTTCAACCCTTAAAAGTAGACTTATAAGACATATTATATGTAATATGAGCTGCTGAATCCACAGGTGAAAACCGCGATGTCCAATCTTTAACTGTTTAGGAGATCAAGTAAAGTGGAAAATAATAGATATTTGAGAATGTGATAAATAAACATTTTATTCGTTTGTACCGTTATGAACTCTTGAGAGTAGACTTATAGTTCTTAGTTTATGTAAAATGAGGTGATGAATCCACTGGTGAAAACCGCGATGTCCAATCTTTAACTGTTTAGGAGATCAAGTAAAGTGGAAAATAATAGATATTTGAGAATGTGATATATAAACATTTTATTCGTTTGTACATTTATCAACTCTTGAGAGTAGACTTATAGGACTTATTATATGTTAAATGAGGTGCTGAATCCACTGGTGAAAACCGCGATGTCCAATCTTTAACTGTTTATGAGATCAAGTAAAATGGAAAATAATAGATATTTGAAAATGTGAAATATAAACATGTTATTCGTTTGTACCTTTATGAACTCTTGAGAGTAGACTTATAGAAATTATTTTATGTAAACTGAGGTGCAAAATCCACTGGTGAAAACCGCGATGTCCTATCTTTAACCGTTAAGGAGATCGAGTAAAATGGAGAATAATAGATATTTGAAAATGTGATATATAAACATTTTATTCGTTTGTACCTTTATGAACTCTTGAGAGTAGACTTATAGAAATTATTTTATGTAAAATGAGGTGCAAAATTCACTAGTGAAAACCGCGATGTCCTATCTTTAACCGTTAAGGAGATCGAGTAAAATGGAGATTAATAGATATTTGAAAATGTGATAAATAAACATTTTATTCGTTTGTACCGTTATGAACTCTTGAGAGTAGACTTATAGTTCTTAGTTTATGTAAAATGAGGTGATGAATCCACTGGTGAAAACCGCGATGTCCAATCTTTAACTGTTTAGGAGATCAAGTAAAATGGAAAATAATAGATATTTGAAAATGTGATATATTAACATGTTATTCGTTTGTACCTTTATGAACTCTTGAGAGTAGACTTATAGAAATTATTTTATGTAAACTGAGGTGCAAAATCCACTGGTGAAAACCGCGATGTCCTATCTTTAACCGTTAAGGAGATCGAGTAAAATGGAGAATAATAGATATTTGAAAATGTGATAAATAAACATTTTATTCGTTTGTACCGTTATGAACTCTTGAGAGTAGACTTATAGTTCTTAGTTTATGTAAAATGAGGTGATGAATCCACTGGTGAAAACCGCGATGTTCAATCTTTAACTGTTTAGGAGATCAAGTAAAGTGGAAAATAATAGATATTTGAGAATGTGATATATAAACATTTTATTCGTTTGTACATTTATCAACTCTTGAGAGTAGACTTATAGGACTTATTATATGTTAAATGAGGTGCTGAATCCACTGGTGAAAACCGCGATGTCCAATCTTTAACTGTTTATGAGATCAAGTAAAATGGAAAATAATAGATATTTGAAAATGTGATATATAAACATGTTATTCGTTTGTACCTTTATGAACTCTTGAGAGTAGACTTATAGAAATTATTTTATGTAAACTGAGGTGCAAAATCCACTGGTGAAAACCGCGATGTCCTATCTTTAACCGTTAAGGAGATCGAGTAAAATGGAGAATAATAGATATTTGAAAATGTGATATATAAACATTTTATTCGTTTGTACATTTATCAACTCTTGAGAGTAGACTTATAGGACTTATTATATGTTAATAGAGGTGTTGAATCCACTGGTGAAAACCGCGATGTCCAATCTTTAACTGTTTAGGAGATCAAGTAAAATGGAAAATAATAGATATTTGAAAATGTGATATATAAACATGTTATTCGTTTGTACCTTTATGAACTCTTGAGAGTAGACTTATAGAAATTATTTTATGTAAACTGAGGTGCAAAATCCACTGGTGAAAACCGCGATGTCCTATCTTTAACCGTTAAGGAGATCGAGTAAAATGAAGGATAATAGATATTTGAAAATGTGGTTTTTAAACATTTTATTGTACCTTTTTCAACTCTTGAGAGCCGACTTATAAGACTTATTTTATGAAAAATGAGCTGCTGAATCCACTAGTGAAAACCGCGATGTCCTATCTTTAACCGTTAAGGAGATCGAGTAAAATGGAGATTAATAGGTATTTGAAAATGTGATATATAAACGTTTTATTCGTTTGTACCATTTTCAACCCCTAAAAGTAGACTTATAAGACATATTATATGTAATATGAGCTGCTGAATCCACAGGTGAAAACCGCGATGTCCAATCTTTAACTGTTTAGGAGATCAAGTAAAGTGGAAAATAATAGATATTTGAGAATGTGATAAATAAACATTTTATTCGTTTGTACCGTTATGAACTCTTGAGAGTAGACTTATAGTTCTTAGTTTATGTAAAATGAGGTGATGAATCCACTGGTGAAAACCGCGATGTCCAATCTTTAACCGTTAAGGAGATCGAGTAAAATGAAGGATAATAGATATTTGAAAATGTGGTTTTTAAACATTTTATTGTACCTTTTTCAACTCTTGAGAGCCGACTTATAAGACTTATTTTATGAAAAATGAGCTGCTGAATCCACTAGTGAAAACCGCGATGTCCTATCTTTAACCGTTAAGGAGATCGAGTAAAATGGAGATTAATAGGTATTTGAAAATGTGATATATAAACGTTTTATTCGTTTGTACCATTTTCAACCCTTAAAAGTAGACTTATAAGACATATTATATGTAATATGAGCTGCTGAATCCACAGGTGAAAACCGCGATGTCCAATCTTTAACTGTTTAGGAGATCAAGTAAAGTGGAAAATAATAGATATTTGAGAATGTGATAAATAAACATTTTATTCGTTTGTACCGTTATGAACTCTTGAGAGTAGACTTATAGTTCTTAGTTTATGTAAAATGAGGTGATGAATCCACTGGTGAAAACCGCGATGTCCAATCTTTAACTGTTTAGGAGATCAAGTAAAGTGGAAAATAATAGATATTTGAGAATGTGATATATAAACATTTTATTCGTTTGTACATTTATCAACTCTTGAGAGTAGACTTATAGGACTTATTATATGTTAAATGAGGTGCTGAATCCACTGGTGAAAACCGCGATGTCCAATCTTTAACTGTTTATGAGATCAAGTAAAATGGAAAATAATAGATATTTGAAAATGTGATATATAAACATGTTATTCGTTTGTACCTTTATGAACTCTTGAGAGTAGACTTATAGAAATTATTTTATGTAAACTGAGGTGCAAAATCCACTGGTGAAAACCGCGATGTCCTATCTTTAACCGTTAAGGAGATCGAGTAAAATGGAGAATAATAGATATTTGAAAATGTGATATATAAACATTTTATTCGTTTGTACATTTATCAACTCTTGAGAGTAGACTTATAGGACTTATTATATGTTAATAGAGGTGTTGAATCCACTGGTGAAAACCGCGATGTCCAATCTTTAACTGTTTAGGAGATCAAGTAAAATGGAAAATAATAGATATTTGAAAATGTGATATATAAACATGTTATTCGTTTGTACCTTTATGAACTCTTGAGAGTAGACTTATAGAAATTATTTTATGTAAACTGAGGTGCAAAATCCACTGGTGAAAACCGCGATGTCCTATCTTTAACCGTTAAGGAGATCGAGTAAAATGAAGGATAATAGATATTTGAAAATGTGGTTTTTAAACATTTTATTGTACCTTTTTCAACTCTTGAGAGCCGACTTATAAGACTTATTTTATGAAAAATGAGCTGCTGAATCCACTAGTGAAAACCGCGATGTCCTATCTTTAACCGTTAAGGAGATCGAGTAAAATGGAGATTAATAGGTATTTGAAAATGTGATATATAAACGTTTTATTCGTTTGTACCATTTTCAACCCCTAAAAGTAGACTTATAAGACATATTATATGTAATATGAGCTGCTGAATCCACAGGTGAAAACCGCGATGTCCAATCTTTAACTGTTTAGGAGATCAAGTAAAGTGGAAAATAATAGATATTTGAGAATGTGATAAATAAACATTTTATTCGTTTGTACCGTTATGAACTCTTGAGAGTAGACTTATAGTTCTTAGTTTATGTAAAATGAGGTGATGAATCCACTGGTGAAAACCGCGATGTCCAATCTTTAACCGTTAAGGAGATCGAGTAAAATGAAGGATAATAGATATTTGAAAATGTGGTTTTTAAACATTTTATTGTACCTTTTTCAACTCTTGAGAGCCGACTTATAAGACTTATTTTATGAAAAATGAGGTGCTGAATCCACTGGTGAAAACCGCGATGTCCAATCTTTAACTGTTTATGAGATCAAGTAAAATGGAAAATAATAGATATTTGAAAATGTGATATATAAACATGTTATTCGTTTGTACCTTTATGAACTCTTGAGAGTAGACTTATAGAAATTATTTTATGTAAACTGAGGTGCAAAATCCACTGGTGAAAACCGCGATGTCCTATCTTTAACCGTTAAGGAGATCGAGTAAAATGGAGAATAATAGATATTTGAAAATGTGATATATAAACATTTTATTCGTTTGTACATTTATCAACTCTTGAGAGTAGACTTATAGGACTTATTATATGTTAATAGAGGTGTTGAATCCACTGGTGAAAACCGCGATGTCCAATCTTTAACTGTTTAGGAGATCAAGTAAAATGGAAAATAATAGATATTTGAAAATGTGATATATAAACATGTTATTCGTTTGTACCTTTATGAACTCTTGAGAGTAGACTTATAGAAATTATTTTATGTAAACTGAGGTGCAAAATCCACTGGTGAAAACCGCGATGTCCTATCTTTAACCGTTAAGGAGATCGAGTAAAATGAAGGATAATAGATATTTGAAAATGTGGTTTTTAAACATTTTATTGTACCTTTTTCAACTCTTGAGAGCCGACTTATAAGACTTATTTTATGAAAAATGAGCTGCTGAATCCACTAGTGAAAACCGCGATGTCCTATCTTTAACCGTTAAGGAGATCGAGTAAAATGGAGATTAATAGGTATTTGAAAATGTGATATATAAACGTTTTATTCGTTTGTACCATTTTCAACCCCTAAAAGTAGACTTATAAGACATATTATATGTAATATGAGCTGCTGAATCCACAGGTGAAAACCGCGATGTCCAATCTTTAACTGTTTAGGAGATCAAGTAAAGTGGAAAATAATAGATATTTGAGAATGTGATAAATAAACATTTTATTCGTTTGTACCGTTATGAACTCTTGAGAGTAGACTTATAGTTCTTAGTTTATGTAAAATGAGGTGATGAATCCACTGGTGAAAACCGCGATGTCCAATCTTTAACCGTTAAGGAGATCGAGTAAAATGAAGGATAATAGATATTTGAAAATGTGGTTTTTAAACATTTTATTGTACCTTTTTCAACTCTTGAGAGCCGACTTATAAGACTTATTTTATGAAAAATGAGGTGCTGAATCCACTGGTGAAAACCGCGATGTCCAATCTTTAACTGTTTATGAGATCAAGTAAAATGGAAAATAATAGATATTTGAAAATGTGATATATTAACATGTTATTCGTTTGTACCTTTATGAACTCTTGAGAGTAGACTTATAGAAATTATTTTATGTAAACTGAGGTGCAAAATCCACTGGTGAAAACCGCGATGTCCTATCTTTAACCGTTAAGGAGATCGAGTAAAATGGAGAATAATAGATATTTGAAAATGTGATATATAAACATTTTATTCGTGTGTACCATTATCAACCCTTGAGAGTAGACTTGTAAAACTTATTTTATGTAAAATGAGGTGTTGAATCCACTGGTGAAAACCCCGATGTTTTATCTTTATCCATTTAGGAGATCGAGTAATATGAAAACTAATAGATATTTGAAAATGTGATATATAAACATTTTATTTGTCCAACACTTCTCGTAGACGACACAGAAGACGACACACTTGACACACTCATTGTGTCGTCATCGTCTCGACGTGTTGATGGTCCAGGTAACGGGGAAAATGCCCGACCTGGTAAATTAATTGGATCCATCCTGTGTGATGGTCCAGCCACTGGTGACGTTGGCCGAACAAATATGGGATCCTGATCGTCTCTCCTTGACGACGTTCCAGGTACCGGTGAATGTGGCACTATACGTGTTGATGGTCCTGGCAACGGAGAATGTGGCCGGATTGGCAACGGCACATCCTCTTCCTCTTCTTCAATGTTTTCCAGAATTGTTAAAGGAATTCGCTCGAGGAGCACGCGTAATTCCTTTCTAAATCCGGCGCTTGCAGCAGGAATGGGAATACGTTCCAACACCACACGTAATTCCCTGCCTCTGCTGTTCTCAAGCTCTTCTCTCTCCATAATCGCTTATCTAAAAAAATTATAATATTATTATAAATAATATATATGAAAAATCAGAATAACTTACCAAACGCAAACTTTTCGACTTATAAAAAATTACTTGTCGAAGTTTTGAAAAAAACTGAAGACTGCGTGATCGGATTATAATTGGCTGGATGTATCTATAACAATAGAAAAAAAATATTAAACAACAAATTAGTAGTATAAAAAAAATACTTACCACAGGAAAGCGTACTTGTTTCGAGTTGTTCACCAAACTAATGTGTCCACACAACTTATATAGTTTGGGAAAATCTGCAACAAAAGAAAAAAAAATTAAAACTTATAATATAAAATTAGGTATATTAAAAAAATTCCTAAGCTGCGAATTAATAACATTAACATTTTTTATGTACCTAAATTTTGTGAAATGAAAATATTAAAAATTTATATCTCTGAAACTATAAGAGATATCGCAAAAATTCAAAAACCAGCGTTCTCAGCGCATGAAAATCTATAAGTACAGCCTATTTAATAAGCCCTAACGCAAAAAAAAAGTTTTGCTACCTAAGAGAGAGGCGAACCCGCGATATAAATAATTAAATTGTTTATAACTTAAAAACTAATGACCTTAAAAATATAAAAAAAATATTTCTACACTCACCACAACAAAGTACACCAGGTACACCACTTTGTCGAGCCAATTCGGAGGATAAAATTTTTTTTCCTCTCTTAGGTACATCAATTTCCAAAGGTTGAGAACTTAAAAAATTTATATCTCCGAAACTATAAGAGATATCGCAAAAATTCAAAAACCAGCGTTCTCAGCGCATGAAAATCTATAAGTACAGCCTATTTAATAAGCCCTAACGCGAAAAAAAAGTTTTGCTACCTAAGAGAGAGGCGAACCCGCGATATAAATAATTAAATTGTTTATAACTTAAAAACTAATGACCTTAAAAATATAAAAAAAATATTTCTACACTCACCACAACAAAGTACACCAGGTACACCACTTTGTCGAGCCAATTCGGAGGATAAAATTTTTTTTCCTCTCTTAGGTACATCAATTTCCAAAGGTTGAGAACTTAAAAAATTTATATCTCCGAAACTATAAGAGATATCGCAAAAATTCAAAAACCAGCGTTCTCAGCGCATGAAAATCTATAAGTACAGCCTATTTAATAAGCCCTAACGCGAAAAAAAAGTTTTGCTACCTAAGAGAGAGGCGAACCCGCGATATAAATAATTAAATTGTTTATAACTTAAAAACTAATGACCTTAAAAATATAAAAAAAATATTTCTACACTCACCACAACAAAGTACACCAGGTACACCACTTTGTCGAGCCAATTCGGAGGATAAAATTTTTTTTCCTCTCTTAGGTACATCAATTTCCAAAGGTTGAGAAATTAAAAAATTTATATCTCCGAAACTATAAGAGCTATCGTAACAATTCAAAAACCAGCGTTATCAGCGCGATGAGATCTATATCCATGAATTTTTTTATAATTTTTTAAGAAAAATTTTGTTTATCCGAAAAATTTAAATAGTTTTATATTCGAAAAAATTTGAAATTTCAAAAATGTTGGACTAAAAATCGGAAAAAATTCATATAGATAGAACTTTTATCGCTGATTCCAAAAAACAAAAGTGTTGTAATAAAAATGTTTACAGTTCTCGAGATAAATGGCCTTAAATGGTCAATTGTAACAAATTTACACAATTTTGGCATTTTTTTTCTGGATAATCTTAAAGACTTACAAACAAACTAATATCATATTCGTTTTTAGTTCATTCGATTTTATTTATATGAATTGTTTAGTGTCGATTGGACTATTCTTGAAAAAGTTGATATTTCTTGACCAAATATCAAAACAAAATTAATTTATAATTTTCACAAAAAATTATTATTTACCATAAAAGAACTATAGTGTAATAATCACAAAATACACACAATTATTTCTTAAAAACGGATAAATATTTTTTTTTGTTAACGGGGGGCTTCGCCCCCCGCAGGCCCCCCACCAGGGGGGCCTGCGGCCCCCCTGGACCCCCCGCTTTTTTTTTTTCGGGCTTCGCCCGTCAACCCTGCGGGGCTTTTCTTTTCGGGCTTCGCCCGTCAACCCTGCGGGGCTATTTTTTATATAAGAGATATATTTTCTTAAAAACAATAAAATGTTTTTTTTGTTAACGGGGGGCTTCGCCCCCCGCAGGCCCCCCACCAGGGGGGCCTGCGGCCCCCCTGGACCCCCCGCTTTTTTTTTTCGGGCTTCGCCCGTCAACCCTGCGGGGCTTTTTTTCGGGGCTTCGCCCGTCAACCCTGCGGGGCTATTTTTTTTTTTTTTTTTTTTTAAAGCAGGGGAAATGCATTACGCACATTACAGAACAAAAATTATTATTCTGTAATAGTGTGAGACTCACCACAAAGGGCATACTCACTAAAACCCCTGCTATACTTACCATTACACTGAAATTACACTGAACCACTTAAATAATACACAACAAATTTTATTGAAATTTATTTATTTTTTTCAATAAAAATATATATTGTGGCGGGACGACCTGAAAAACCAAAAATTATAAAGAATATATTAAAATAACACTGCAATTCTCTTACCCAAACCAGGCGCCGCCACGGCCACCACGGCCTCCACGGCCTCCACCGCCTCCACGGCCTCCACCGCCTCCACCGCCTCCACGATTGCGGTTTCGATTCCGCCTCTAAAAAATAGATATATTGGTTTTAAAAATTAAGTAAAAAATTATAACAAATATAAAACCTTTCTCCTGCCTCCTCCTCTTCCAGCAGCCACCTGCTGCTGCTGCACTGGAGGTTGGGGTACTTCCCCCACTTCCCCCTCCTGTGCTGCTGGTGGTGCTTCGGCACCAGCAGCGCCAGCATCTCCACCGGCTGCTTCCCCATCATCATTTGCTGGTGGTGGTGCCTCACCGTCAGCACCAAACCGACGTTCCTAAATTTGATTACATCAAAAAAAAGTATTTATGAAATAAATTACATTTACAATTGCATCAAGGAGGGCCGCAATCCGTTGACGGTCCTCCTCTTGGGCCTGACGCAGAGCCCTCACTTCCTCTTGTAATTGTTCCATTTATTTAACTGTAACAAAAAGAAGAAAATATTTGTTACATTTGTTCTGTAAAACAATTTTTAATCAACTTATAATTAATAAATAGAATTACTGTTCCCATGTAATATATGACTATGTGAAAATTTTAAAATATCATATCTCGAAAAGTAAAAGCGATATCGACAAAATTCAAAAAGGAAAATGATCAGTACATCGTAAAGTATATTCAGGAATTTTTTTGGATTTTTTGATCATGTCAAAAATTTTTTTCATTTTTTTCAGAGGAAAAATGAAAATCTTTAAAAATGCCCCAATCGGTATGAAAAAATTCATTTAGATAGAGTCGAGTACGCTGACTTTGAATTTGAAAACCATTTTGATGTAGGTCTTTTAGTTTTTCCAGAAAAAAATTCCAAAAATCAGTAAAAATGCTACTTTTTGCCATATTTTTGCAAATATCTCGAAAACGGTACACATTTCGGTATAATGTGTTTGGTTTTTTGGAATCACCATAAAAAACTACGTCTTGTGGAATTTTTTCAGATTTTTCTGAGACACTTTTGGAAAATTCAAAATTTTCATCCAAGGTGGCACCCCTTTGCTTGATATGAGAAATTTTTTTTGGTCGATTTAAAGTGTTCAAACTATGTTTCTAGACTAATTCGCATGCGTAGAATTCAAAAATAACATCAGTTTTGTGATTAGTCTTATGGTTTGGTAATTCCGATAACAAATATCATACAATCATTGCAATAAAGCTTGTTATTATATATATCATGCGTTTTTATGTATTCTGGAGATGTTTTTTAGTGTTAACGGGGGGCTTCGCCCCCCGCAACCCCCCCACCGGGGGGCCTGCGGCCCCCCTGGACCCCCCGCTTTTTTTTCCGGGCTTCGCCCGACAATTTTTCTTTATTTTTTTTTGTTAGCGGGGGGCTTCGCCCCCCGCAGACCCCCCACCGGGGGGCCTGCGGCCCCCCGGCCCCCTGCCGCATACTTTCTCTAGTGTTTCATTCACCTGCCACAGTTTTACATTGCATTATTTACGTTTTTTCCTATCGAAAAAACCGATATTTTCCTCTTACCCCACCAGGGGGCGGTCACAGCGCTTTGCCACCATGTCCATTCGATTGGGCACCTCAAAATACATATCGTAAATTTTTTTCCGATTTTTAGAGCCCTTAGTTTTTGAGTATTATCGAAAAAACTGTAAAAAACCATGTTTTTAGTGGTCTTTTACCCCCCCCACTTTGCCAGAAGGGTGGGGGGGTGAAACCAAAAGTGTTTTCTGTGCCTCAGATACATGCTTTATGCATCCCCACTGAGGGCGGGAGTCTGCGCGCACTAATTAGATGCCGAGGAATTTGGCTACCTAAGAGCAGTCATAGTTGACTCCCGCCGTTTACCCGCGCTTGCTTGAATTTCTTCACGTTGACATTCAGAGCACTGGGCAGAAATCACATTGCGTCAACACCCGCTGGGGCCATCGCAATGCTTTGTTTTAATTAGACAGTCGGATTTCCCTGGTCCGTGCCAGTTCTGAGCTGACCGTTGAATGGCGGCCGAAGAAGACACATAGATGTTCTTTCGAACGTTTCTAGGTCCTCGCAGCAAGACGGTTCCGCTGGAGGCCAAGGCACGGGACCGGGCTCAGATTTGAGAACAAACCCCGAAGGGAATGCAATCACCTCGCCCAGGCCCGGCACGTCAGCCGGTACCAGCTTCCTCGCCAAGCCCGACACGCCCCGATCCTCAGAGCCAATCCTTATCCCGAAGTTACGGATCCAATTTGCCGACTTCCCTTACCTACATTATTCTATCGACTAGAGGCTCTTTACCTTGGAGACCTGCTGCGGATATGGGTACGAGCTGGCGCGACACCTCCACGTGGCCCTCTCCCGGATTTTCAAGGTCCGAGGGGAAGATCCGGACACCGCTGCAACTGCGGTGCTCTTCGCGTTCCAAACCATATCTCCCTGCTAGAGGATTCCATGGAACTCGAACGCTCATACAGAAAAGAAAACTCTTTCCGGATCTCCCGACGGCGTCTCCGGGTCTTTTTGGGTTACCCCGACGAACTCTCAAAGAGGGCCCGACTTATATACGGTTCCGCTGCCAGGTTCCGGAATAGGAACCGGATTCCCTTTCGCCCAATGAGTGTGTTTTATTACATATATTTATATGTTTGAAATATTTGTGTGTATGTATATATAATTTATTATATAAAAATTTATTACACTACATCAACATCGGCTTTCGCCTAGGGCTTAGGATCGACTGACTCGTGTGCAACGGCTGTTCACACGAAACCCTTCTCCACGTCAGTCCTCCAGGGCCTCGCTGGAGTATTTGCTACTACCACCAAGATCTGCACCGATGGCGGCTCCAGACGGCCTCACGGCCAGCCCTTCTGCGGTCACCACCGCGACCCTCCTACTCGTCAGGGCTTCATGACTATGTAAAATAATCGCACATGCCACTGACGGTCGAGTATAAGCACGACGCTTCAGCGCCATCCATTTTCAGGGCTAGTAACTTCGGCAGGTGAGTTGTTACACACTCCTTAGCGGATTCCGACTTCCATGGCCACCGTCCTGCTGTCTTAAGTTACCAACGCCTTTCATGGTATCCCATAAGCGTCGATTTAGGCGCTTTAACTCGACGTTTGGTTCATCCCACAGCGCCAGTTCTGCTTACCAAAAATGGCCCACTTGGCACTCTGATTCATATTCTTACGGCTTCAAAAATAAATTTAAGCAAGCCGAAGATCTCACCCATTTAAAGTTTGAGAATAGGTTGAGGTCGTTTCGACCCCAATGCCTCTAATCATTCGCTTTACCGGATGAAACTCGTGCGCTATGAGCGCCAGCTATCCTGAGGGAAACTTCGGAGGGAACCAGCTACTAGATGGTTCGATTAGTCTTTCGCCCCTATACCCAGTTCCGACGATCGATTTGCACGTCAGAATCGCTACGGACCTCCATCAGGGTTTCCCCTGACTTCGTCCTGACCAGGCATAGTTCACCATCTTTCGGGTCCCAGCGTGTACGCTCTTGGTGCGCCTCTTCTCGCAATGAGAATGAGACGCCCCGGGAGTGCGGAGCAGCCACTTTATGGGCAAACTACTCATCCTCCCTTAGTTTGTGCAAGACAAACATTTACTTTCATTGCGCCTTTAGGTTTAGTCATGTCCCAATGACTTGCGCACATGCTAGACTCCTTGGTCCGTGTTTCAAGACGGGTCCTGAAAGTACCCAAAGCTATAGCGTCGCAGATTAGCGTATAATTTAGAGTCAGTTCATGAACACCATAGCCAACAGACATTTGAGACTGGGGACATACTAGGTATGACACACCAATAAACATCAAACATGCTTGCCATGGGTTGAACGCAAAAAATTGCGGCTCTACGCCATAGATTGCTACTGTCGACAAATCGATTAGGAAACATTATAGGTCTATACAGTTAATAACTAATAAAAGTTAAACGCATAGTCTGCCACTATAAGCCGTAAATCGATTACCAACAGATCGCGACGTCCTACTAGGGGAAAAGTGCACGCATTCAATGCTGGTTCAATAAAATATAAGTTGGACTTGTATCCGAAAACACAAATCCTATACTAAAATTATAAAATTGCCAGACACTGAGATACGATTGAATTTCCCCTTTCGACCTTTCGGGTTTCTCAGGTTTACCCCTGAACGGTTTCACGTACTCTTGAACTCTCTCTTCAAAGTGCTTTTCAACTTTCCCTCACGGTACTTGTTCGCTATCGGTCTCGTGGTTATATTTAGCCTTAGATGGAGTTTACCACCCACTTAGGGCTGCACTCTCAAGCAACCCGACTCTGAGGAGAGACTCTCCCAAAACTGACAGTGGTCACTACGGGCCTGGCACCCTCTATGGGCTGTGGCCCCGTTCAAGAAGGACTTGGACGCACCGTACAATCTTAGGATAAATGAGTTCTCCCTAACACTACATTTCCCAGTGTCCGGTATCGGCCACGGGATTCAGTGCTGGGCTTATCCCTGTTCGCTCGCAGCTACTAAGGGAATCCTAGTTAGTTTCTTTTCCTCCGCTTAATAATATGCTTAAATTCAGCGGGTAGTCTCACCTACTCTGAGGTCGCATATCAAAATTTTCTATATACACATATATATATTTATACATGTATATTTAACAAAATGAACACAATTATTTTCTTAGTGTAGTATATTATACAAACAGTATATATACATTTATAAAATGTACGTTGTCCTTTATTTCATAGTTATTAATAATATTGTATATATTATATATCTCGGACACAACGTTTTTATCCAACACATATATCTTTTATTTTAGATTATATATGTTTTCTATAATAATAATGTGATAAAATAATTGTTGTTTCGTTCAATTTGTATTGTCACACACTGCAGTATGCTTTATGGGCATACACACAATATGCAACAAACTTTCGTAATTTACAATGCCATACATGAATATGTAACAATATTAAAATTTATGTATATTATATAGTTAGTTACATTCTGTATGTCTTAGCATTGAACACACTCGATAATATTTCATATTATCAAGTAGTCATTGATATTGATACGACCCTCAGCCAGGAGTGGTCCGGGAACAGTATCCGAGGACCGCAATGTGCGTTCGAAATGTCGATGTTCATGTGTCCTGCAGTTCACAAGTTGACGCGCAATTAGCTGCGTTCTTCATCGACCCACGAGCCAAGTGATCCACCGTTCAGGGTAATCTTTTTAAAAATGTTTAAATAATATATTGATATGTATGTGTTTTTTGTGTAATATATAATTGTTATAATATAACTTGTAAATATTTCACATATAATATATGTGATTTTTTATTCTATCATAATTACATACATATCGTATAATAAATGTATTTGGTTTTGGTGCCAAGTGAATTTGATGCTTACTTGTAATATTTATTTTGTCGTATGCAATAACGTGTTAAATATATTGTCATATAAGTATTGAAACTTTCTTGTTACTGCAAACAACATCATATGTATTTATAAAAAATGTAGTCTTTTATCCGTATTAATATAGATTTTCATACTTAAAATATTGTGGATAAAGACTACGTATATATAATATGCGTGTAAACACACATTTTATTTAATAATAAGTGTAAGCATCTTAATTTTTTGTCTTTCGACAATCAAAACTTAATGTACTGCGAGTATTCTTATAATATTTATATAAGTGTATATAATATTAAAATTTTTATATTAATAAGAAACACACACAATACAAGAAGTAGGTATACGGGCGAATATCATTTAAAACCTAGGCCGAGCACATCTTATAAAAAAATGTAACTCAAACCGTTCAGTGAGTGTTATAGCCAATATTTACTAAAACATATTAAATTATAATATGGTTTGTGTAATAATAATCATTAGTACAGCTATAACAAATCAACTATTTTGGACATGTGAAACATGCAAAATAATTTTTATCTCACATAGGTACCCGTGGTTTCGCATGTCTATGAGTATAAGTATTTATATATTTTTGCAAATCAATTACAAAAGTAACTTCATACACACATGTCACATTACATATTCTACGGACTAATGGTCTAGAAAGAATGTGATCAATTGTATTTTAACCATAATTCTACTTGATTAAAGCAGAACATAGTTTCGTTCAAAATTGATAATGTGTGAAGAAGTACATAATGTTATGAAATGCTATGAGATATTTTACAAATATACCATACACAAAATACATAACAACACAACACTCGTCTACTACAGATCTATGATACTATCGCACTAATTTTTGTCATAAGACTAGAAGGGTACTACCAAACCAACTTCTATAAGTAAGTGGTTAAAATAACCAAACAACTATCGCCTGTCATCAGTAGGGTAAAACTTACTCTATATCTGACCATCACAGATATTTGCTTACAGAAATGTAGTTTCAGTGTGTGCTGCATATGAAATTGTCTGGCATATTCTTTAGATATATATTTCATACAAATTACTCATAGTAACTATGCAATTCGTTCAAAGTCTTTGAGATATTATATTCGCATTGAATATAAAACATAATAGATATGTTTTTCAACAATAATGATCCTTCCGCAGGTTCACCTACGGAAACCTTGTCGAATTTTTTTTTTAAAAAAAAATTCTTTGTTGTGTCAAAAAGGGGGTTCCGGCGATCTTTGGATGACTATATCTCGGGAACGGGTAATCGGATCGGGCTCATATTTGGTGTGGAGCTATGGTTGCTTGAGGACTATATGTAAAAAAAATCACAACCCCCTCGGGCGAAAAATGTCGGGGGTGGCAACCACCCCCAGACCAAAAAGGGGTGGCATCGAAAAAAGAAAATGTTTCTCAACAATGCGACTATGAGGTGCATTCACAGCCCAAATTTCAGCCTCCTAGCTTTTACGGTGTGGGCTGTAGAGGGAGCTTTATGTTCAAGTGCCACACACCATCCATAGTCTAGTCAATGTGTGAAATATATTCCAAGTGCCACACACCAACCATAGTCTAGCCAATGTGTGAAATATATTTCAGTGCCACACACCAACCATAGTCTAGCCAATGTGTGAAATATAAAGCAAGTGCCACACACCAACCATAGTCTAGCCAATGTGTGAAATATAAAGCAAGTGCCACACACCAACCATAGTCTAAGCAATGTGTGAAATATAAAGCAAGTGACACACACCGACCATAGTCTAGCCAATGTGTGAAATATAAAGCAAGTGACACACACCGACCATAGTCTAGCCAATGTGTGAAATATAAAGCAAGTGCCACACACCAACCATAGTCTAGCCAATGTGTGAAATATAAAGCAAGTGCCACACACCAACCATAGTCTAAGCAATGTGTGAAATATAAAGCAAGTGCCACACACCAACCATAGTCTAGCCAATGTGTGAAATATAAAGCAAGTGCCACACACCAACCATAGTCTAGCCAATGTGTGAAATATATTCCAAGTGCCACACACCAACCATAGTCTAGCCAATGTGTGAAATATATATTTCAAGTGCCACACAGCAGGGTTAGACCGGTCTGGCTGACGTTGTGTTAGACCGGTCTGGCTGATGTTGGGCTAGACGGTCTGGCTGATGTTGGGTTAGTCCGGTCTGGCTGACGTTGGGTTAGACGGTCTGGCTGACGTTGGGTTTGACGGTCTGGCTGACGTTGGGTTAGACTGATTTGGTGGGCATTGGGTTAGACTGTTAGCCACCTTTTCACCTGATACTGTCGGATTAAAAAAAAAATTCCCTTTATTTCCTCGAAGAGGAAGTAAAAGCCGTTGAAGCCGCTTTACTGATAGCCACTTTTCCACCTGATACTGTCCGATCACCTGATACTGTCCGATAAAAAAAAAATTCGTTGATGCCGCTCCACTGTTAGCCACCCACACACACAAATGTTACGACTTTTACTTCCTCTAAATGATCAAGTTTGGTCATCTTCCCAGCAACATCGACAACGCCGAAGCGCCATCGCGTACCAGTCCGAAGACCTCACTAAATCATTCAATCGGTAGTAGCGACGGGCGGTGTGTACAAAGGGCAGGGACGTAATCAACGCGAGCTTATGACTCACGCTTACTGGGAATTCCTCGTTTATGGGGAACAATTGCAAGCCCCAATCCCTAGCACGAAGGAGGTTCAGCGGGTTACCCGGACCGCTCGGTCAGGGAGGACACGCTGATTCCTTCAGTGTAGCGCGCGTGCGGCCCAGAACATCTAAGGGCATCACAGACCTGTTATTGCTCAATCTCGTGCGGCTAGAAGCCGCCTGTCCCTCTAAGAAGATAAGTTTATACGCCGACAGTAAAAACCGCGCCCAACGCACACGAGTCCGAAGACCCGAAATACGAGGGTGGGCCTTTAGGATGTCGAAATACGCCTAGTTAGCAGGCTAGAGTCTCGTTCGTTATCGGAATTAACCAGACAAATCGCTCCACCAACTAAGAACGGCCATGCACCACCACCCACCGAATCAAGAAAGAGCTCTCAATCTGTCAATCCTTCCGGTGTCCGGGCCTGGTGAGGTTTCCCGTGTTGAGTCAAATTAAGCCGCAGGCTCCACTCCTGGTGGTGCCCTTCCGTCAATTCCTTTAAGTTTCAGCTTTGCAACCATACTTCCCCCGGAACCCAAAAGCTTTGGTTTCCCGGAAGCTGCCCGCCGAGTCATCGGAGGAACGTCGGCGGATCGCTAGCTGGCATCGTTTATGGTTAGAACTAGGGCGGTATCTGATCGCCTTCGAACCTCTAACTTTCGTTCTTGATCAATGAAAACGTTTTTGGCAAATGCTTTCGCTTCTGTCCGTCTTGCGACGATCCAAGAATTTCACCTCTAACGTCGCAATACGAATGCCCCCATCCGTTCCTATTAATCATTACCTCGGGGTTCCGAAAACCAACAAAATAGAACCGAGGTCCTATTCCATTATTCCATGCACACAATATTCAGGCAAAATTTTAGCCTGCTTTAAGCACTCTAATTTGTTCAAAGTAAACGTGCCGGCCCACCTCGACACTCAGTGAAGAGCACCGCGGCGGGATTAAATTGGGCCGCCCTTGCGAGCTAAAGCCCACCGGCAGGACGTCCCACGGCACGCCAGTTGACACCGCGGACGATGAACCGGCGGCGTGGGACACAGATTCGACTACGAGCTTTTTAACCGCAACAACTTTAATATACGCTATTGGAGCTGGAGTTACCGCGGCTGCTGGCACCAGACTTGCCCTCCAATTGATCCTCGTTAAAGGCTTTAGAGTGTACTCATTCCGATTACAAGGCCTCGGATGAGTCTTGTATCGTTATTTTTCGTCACTACCTCCCCGTGCCGGGAGTGGGTAATTTGCGCGCCTGCTGCCTTCCTTGGATGTGGTAGCCGTTTCTCAGGCTCCCTCTCCGGAATCGAACCCTGATTCCCCGTTACCCGTTACAACCATGGTAGGCGCAGAACCTACCATCGACAGTTGATAAGGCAGACATTTGAAAGATGCGTCGCCGGTGCTAGACCATGCGATCAGCATAAAGTTATTCAGAGTCACCAAATTGTACGATAACGAACGCAAGCGTTCGCCACCGATTGGTTTTGATCTAATAAAAGCGCTCCTTCCGTCTCCGGTTCGGAGCTCTGTTTGCATGTATTAGCTCTAGAATTACCACAGTTATCCAAGTAAATGTGTGTACGATCTAAGGAACCATAACTGATTTAATGAGCCTTTCGCGGTTTCACCTTAATTTGGCTTGTACTGAGACATGCATGGCTTAATCTTTGAGACAAGCATATGACTACTGGCAGGATCAACCAGGGAGCTGTTATATTTGTTTCGTATTTTATGATTATCAAAAACACAAAAGTACACACACATTATTAAGTAAAGAGCAATAATAAAGTAGAACACACAAATAATATAGTATAGTAGTGTCAATGCCCATGTGTAGTCAGTATTTCTTCTTCTATCACAATATAGTATAGTATTTGTGCACCCTCAAATACTTTTATATATATATATTTCATAATGGTCTTTCGCTTTCATTTATTTATTTTGTGTCTATTTATTAGACACACAAATTTTGGTCCGTGTTTCACATTGAGTGTATGTATAGTGGTGGCTGCTACCCTCACACACTTACAACATCTCACAGCACAACTTAGTGGGTTGCCCTCTCCTCCACTAGTTATAGTTGGCTTACTTTATTACTGACTGTTAAACAGACAGACATTCATCTGATAGATTATAGATAGACAATACTACTACTGCATTTATTTCTACCAACATATTTATTTGGTTCTCTTTTCATGCTCTATTAAATGAGATATAGACTTTATTTTTGTGTATGTAATACACATGTATGTGCCTTTTATTGTGTTGTGTATAGATATCAACATACAAAACATATATCAATATATACAGACACCCTTTAATGCGTGTATTGCAAACTAAATTTCAATGTTTAGATGCCACGCTTAACAAAAGTTTACCTTAAATACAATATTATATCATTGATACAATATGTAACCAGATTCAATTTAAAATTGATTTTAGACACAGCACAAGTTGCTAATACGACAACGAACATGATAATATGCTGTGTGCTAAAATACAAAAATTGTCTGGCATAAAAGTTTCGAACATTCTCTCGATCCTTCGCTAGATAGAACTGCGACATGGAATTCGAGCTTGAATCGTTCTATTTTATAATATTCACACAGAATATATTCTCACTCGGGATGTAGAGAGTTATCGCATAATGTATATTTCAATATAAAGAATTATATTAAAAATTGTTTGATCGTATAGGGACCGTTAGATAGAAACTACCAACTAAATCCACGATCGTGCTGTGGGTAACCAATATCTTAGGTGGTATTATAAATTATATATGTCATATATTGGTAATAGATAGTACAGGAGGTGTTTTGTATGCGTGACTGCGATATTGGACAGTGAGATCGATTTGATGCAAATATTCATGTTCAGTTCTGGATAAATAATTTGGTGTGGTCAACGTAAAGTGCATTACCAACCACTGATAAGATAGAACATATCCATATTGCAACAATATTTCAATATCCATCAACCGATTCACTGCCCATCACAGACAGATACTACCCCTTATATATACTTTAGAAAAAAAATCCGTAGCCCGCATCATAGATAATGAAAACGGGTATAATTCAATGTAAAAGTATGGGATTTAATGTTTGTCACACAGGACAAAGTCATTTCGATATAGTTCAAAACCCAATTTGTAAACTATAGTGTAACAACATAATATGTCTATCCACCAAAGAAATATGAAATTACTATTAATATATTTTCATACATGTATTTAAATTTATGTATTTTCCATGTTGGGACTTTAAAAATTTTTCGAACTCGACCAAAGTATAGTGGACCAATCTCGATGGTCCTGTCCCCTTATATATACGAAAAAAAAAAAACAGTGTTTCGCATCACTAGACCATCTATAGTCTAGTCAATGTATGAAATATACTGTAAGTGTCACACACCATCCATAGTCTAGTCAATGTGTGAAATATACTCTAAGTGCCACACACCAACCATAGTCTAAGCAATGTGTGAAATATATTTCAAGTGCAACACACCATATATTCATACATGTATTTAAGTTCATGTATTTTCCATGTTGGGACTTTAAAAATTTTTCGAACTCGACCAAAGTATAGTGGACCAATCTCGATGGTCCTGTCCCCTTATATATACGAAAAAAAAAAAACAGTGGTTCGCATCACTCGACGAAGTATACTGTAGCAAATGTATAAAATATATTCTAAGTTCCACACACGAAGTATACTGTAGTAAATGTATAAAATATATTCTATTTTCCACACACGAAGTATACTGTAGTAAATGTATAAAATATATTCCAAGTTCCACACACGAAGTATACTGTAGTAAATGTATAAAATATATTCTATTTTCCACACACGAAGTATACTGTAGTAAATGTATAAAATATATTCCAAGTTCCACACACGAAGTATACTGTAGTAAATGTATAAAATATATTCTAAGTTCCACACACGAAGTATACTGTAGTAAATGTATAAAATATATTCTATTTTCCACACACGAAGTATACTGTAGTAAATGTATAAAATATATTCCAAGTTCCACACACGAAGTATACTGTAGTAAATGTATAAAATATATTCTATTTTCCACACACGAAGTATACTGTAGTAAATGTATAAAATATATTCCAAGTTCCACACACGAAGTATAATGTAGCAAATGTATAAAATATATTCCAAGTTCCACACACGAAGTATACTGTAGCAAATGTATAAAATATATTCTAAGTTCC
>CAWVOD010000022.1:60000-67500 GCA_963930825.1 Silvanus unidentatus
CACACACTGCAGTATGCTTTATGGGCATACACACAATATGCAACAAACTTTCGTAATTTACAATGCCATACATGAATATGTAACAATATTAAAATTTATGTATATTATATAGTTAGTTACATTCTGTATGTCTTAGCATTGAACACACTCGATAATATTTCATATTATCAAGTAGTCATTGATATTGATACGACCCTCAGCCAGGAGTGGTCCGGGAACAGTATCCGAGGACCGCAATGTGCGTTCGAAATGTCGATGTTCATGTGTCCTGCAGTTCACAAGTTGACGCGCAATTAGCTGCGTTCTTCATCGACCCACGAGCCAAGTGATCCACCGTTCAGGGTAATCTTTTTAAAAATGTTTAAATAATATATTGATATGTATGTGTTTTTTGTGTAATATATAATTGTTATAATATAACTTGTAAATATTTCACATATAATATATGTGATTTTTTATTCTATCATAATTACATACATATCGTATAATAAATGTATTTGGTTTTGGTGCCAAGTGAATTTGATGCTTACTTGTAATATTTATTTTGTCGTATGCAATAACGTGTTAAATATATTGTCATATAAGTATTGAAACTTTCTTGTTACTGCAAACAACATCATATGTATTTATAAAAAATGTAGTCTTTTATCCGTATTAATATAGATTTTCATACTTAAAATATTGTGGATAAAGACTACGTATATATAATATGCGTGTAAACACACATTTTATTTAATAATAAGTGTAAGCATCTTAATTTTTTGTCTTTCGACAATCAAAACTTAATGTACTGCGAGTATTCTTATAATATTTATATAAGTGTATATAATATTAAAATTTTTATATTAATAAGAAACACACACAATACAAGAAGTAGGTATACGGGCGAATATCATTTAAAACCTAGGCCGAGCACATCTTATAAAAAAATGTAACTCAAACCGTTCAGTGAGTGTTATAGCCAATATTTACTAAAACATATTAAATTATAATATGGTTTGTGTAATAATAATCATTAGTACAGCTATAACAAATCAACTATTTTGGACATGTGAAACATGCAAAATAATTTTTATCTCACATAGGTACCCGTGGTTTCGCATGTCTATGAGTATAAGTATTTATATATTTTTGCAAATCAATTACAAAAGTAACTTCATACACACATGTCACATTACATATTCTACGGACTAATGGTCTAGAAAGAATGTGATCAATTGTATTTTAACCATAATTCTACTTGATTAAAGCAGAACATAGTTTCGTTCAAAATTGATAATGTGTGAAGAAGTACATAATGTTATGAAATGCTATGAGATATTTTACAAATATACCATACACAAAATACATAACAACACAACACTCGTCTACTACAGATCTATGATACTATCGCACTAATTTTTGTCATAAGACTAGAAGGGTACTACCAAACCAACTTCTATAAGTAAGTGGTTAAAATAACCAAACAACTATCGCCTGTCATCAGTAGGGTAAAACTTACTCTATATCTGACCATCACAGATATTTGCTTACAGAAATGTAGTTTCAGTGTGTGCTGCATATGAAATTGTCTGGCATATTCTTTAGATATATATTTCATACAAATTACTCATAGTAACTATGCAATTCGTTCAAAGTCTTTGAGATATTATATTCGCATTGAATATAAAACATAATAGATATGTTTTTCAACAATAATGATCCTTCCGCAGGTTCACCTACGGAAACCTTGTTACGACTTTTACTTCCTCTAAATGATCAAGTTTGGTCATCTTCCCAGCAACATCGACAACGCCGAAGCGCCATCGCGTACCAGTCCGAAGACCTCACTAAATCATTCAATCGGTAGTAGCGACGGGCGGTGTGTACAAAGGGCAGGGACGTAATCAACGCGAGCTTATGACTCACGCTTACTGGGAATTCCTCGTTTATGGGGAACAATTGCAAGCCCCAATCCCTAGCACGAAGGAGGTTCAGCGGGTTACCCGGACCGCTCGGTCAGGGAGGACACGCTGATTCCTTCAGTGTAGCGCGCGTGCGGCCCAGAACATCTAAGGGCATCACAGACCTGTTATTGCTCAATCTCGTGCGGCTAGAAGCCGCCTGTCCCTCTAAGAAGATAAGTTTATACGCCGACAGTAAAAACCGCGCCCAACGCACACGAGTCCGAAGACCCGAAATACGAGGGTGGGCCTTTAGGATGTCGAAATACGCCTAGTTAGCAGGCTAGAGTCTCGTTCGTTATCGGAATTAACCAGACAAATCGCTCCACCAACTAAGAACGGCCATGCACCACCACCCACCGAATCAAGAAAGAGCTCTCAATCTGTCAATCCTTCCGGTGTCCGGGCCTGGTGAGGTTTCCCGTGTTGAGTCAAATTAAGCCGCAGGCTCCACTCCTGGTGGTGCCCTTCCGTCAATTCCTTTAAGTTTCAGCTTTGCAACCATACTTCCCCCGGAACCCAAAAGCTTTGGTTTCCCGGAAGCTGCCCGCCGAGTCATCGGAGGAACGTCGGCGGATCGCTAGCTGGCATCGTTTATGGTTAGAACTAGGGCGGTATCTGATCGCCTTCGAACCTCTAACTTTCGTTCTTGATCAATGAAAACGTTTTTGGCAAATGCTTTCGCTTCTGTCCGTCTTGCGACGATCCAAGAATTTCACCTCTAACGTCGCAATACGAATGCCCCCATCCGTTCCTATTAATCATTACCTCGGGGTTCCGAAAACCAACAAAATAGAACCGAGGTCCTATTCCATTATTCCATGCACACAATATTCAGGCAAAATTTTAGCCTGCTTTAAGCACTCTAATTTGTTCAAAGTAAACGTGCCGGCCCACCTCGACACTCAGTGAAGAGCACCGCGGCGGGATTAAATTGGGCCGCCCTTGCGAGCTAAAGCCCACCGGCAGGACGTCCCACGGCACGCCAGTTGACACCGCGGACGATGAACCGGCGGCGTGGGACACAGATTCGACTACGAGCTTTTTAACCGCAACAACTTTAATATACGCTATTGGAGCTGGAGTTACCGCGGCTGCTGGCACCAGACTTGCCCTCCAATTGATCCTCGTTAAAGGCTTTAGAGTGTACTCATTCCGATTACAAGGCCTCGGATGAGTCTTGTATCGTTATTTTTCGTCACTACCTCCCCGTGCCGGGAGTGGGTAATTTGCGCGCCTGCTGCCTTCCTTGGATGTGGTAGCCGTTTCTCAGGCTCCCTCTCCGGAATCGAACCCTGATTCCCCGTTACCCGTTACAACCATGGTAGGCGCAGAACCTACCATCGACAGTTGATAAGGCAGACATTTGAAAGATGCGTCGCCGGTGCTAGACCATGCGATCAGCATAAAGTTATTCAGAGTCACCAAATTGTACGATAACGAACGCAAGCGTTCGCCACCGATTGGTTTTGATCTAATAAAAGCGCTCCTTCCGTCTCCGGTTCGGAGCTCTGTTTGCATGTATTAGCTCTAGAATTACCACAGTTATCCAAGTAAATGTGTGTACGATCTAAGGAACCATAACTGATTTAATGAGCCTTTCGCGGTTTCACCTTAATTTGGCTTGTACTGAGACATGCATGGCTTAATCTTTGAGACAAGCATATGACTACTGGCAGGATCAACCAGGGAGCTGTTATATTTGTTTCGTATTTTATGATTATCAAAAACACAAAAGTACACACACATTATTAAGTAAAGAGCAATAATAAAGTAGAACACACAAATAATATAGTATAGTAGTGTCAATGCCCATGTGTAGTCAGTATTTCTTCTTCTATCACAATATAGTATAGTATTTGTGCACCCTCAAATACTTTTATATATATATATTTCATAATGGTCTTTCGCTTTCATTTATTTATTTTGTGTCTATTTATTAGACACACAAATTTTGGTCCGTGTTTCACATTGAGTGTATGTATAGTGGTGGCTGCTACCCTCACACACTTACAACATCTCACAGCACAACTTAGTGGGTTGCCCTCTCCTCCACTAGTTATAGTTGGCTTACTTTATTACTGACTGTTAAACAGACAGACATTCATCTGATAGATTATAGATAGACAATACTACTACTGCATTTATTTCTACCAACATATTTATTTGGTTCTCTTTTCATGCTCTATTAAATGAGATATAGACTTTATTTTTGTGTATGTAATACACATGTATGTGCCTTTTATTGTGTTGTGTATAGATATCAACATACAAAACATATATCAATATATACAGACACCCTTTAATGCGTGTATTGCAAACTAAATTTCAATGTTTAGATGCCACGCTTAACAAAAGTTTACCTTAAATACAATATTATATCATTGATACAATATGTAACCAGATTCAATTTAAAATTGATTTTAGACACAGCACAAGTTGCTAATACGACAACGAACATGATAATATGCTGTGTGCTAAAATACAAAAATTGTCTGGCATAAAAGTTTCGAACATTCTCTCGATCCTTCGCTAGATAGAACTGCGACATGGAATTCGAGCTTGAATCGTTCTATTTTATAATATTCACACAGAATATATTCTCACTCGGGATGTAGAGAGTTATCGCATAATGTATATTTCAATATAAAGAATTATATTAAAAATTGTTTGATCGTATAGGGACCGTTAGATAGAAACTACCAACTAAATCCACGATCGTGCTGTGGGTAACCAATATCTTAGGTGGTATTATAAATTATATATGTCATATATTGGTAATAGATAGTACAGGAGGTGTTTTGTATGCGTGACTGCGATATTGGACAGTGAGATCGATTTGATGCAAATATTCATGTTCAGTTCTGGATAAATAATTTGGTGTGGTCAACGTAAAGTGCATTACCAACCACTGATAAGATAGAACATATCCATATTGCAACAATATTTCAATATCCATCAACCGATTCACTGCCCATCACAGACAGATACTACCCCTTATATATACTTTAGAAAAAAAATCCGTAGCCCGCATCATAGATAATGAAAACGGGTATAATTCAATGTAAAAGTATGGGATTTAATGTTTGTCACACAGGACAAAGTCATTTCGATATAGTTCAAAACCCAATTTGTAAACTATAGTGTAACAACATAATATGTCTATCCACCAAAGAAATATGAAATTACTATTAATATATTTTCATACATGTATTTAAATTTATGTATTTTCCATGTTGGGACTTTAAAAATTTTTCGAACTCGACCAAAGTATAGTGGACCAATCTCGATGGTCCTGTCCCCTTATATATACGAAAAAAAAAAAACAGTGTTTCGCATCACTAGACCATCTATAGTCTAGTCAATGTATGAAATATACTGTAAGTGTCACACACCATCCATAGTCTAGTCAATGTGTGAAATATACTCTAAGTGCCACACACCAACCATAGTCTAAGCAATGTGTGAAATATATTTCAAGTGCAACACACCATATATTCATACATGTATTTAAGTTCATGTATTTTCCATGTTGGGACTTTAAAAATTTTTCGAACTCGACCAAAGTATAGTGGACCAATCTCGATGGTCCTGTCCCCTTATATATACGAAAAAAAAAAAACAGTGGTTCGCATCACTCGACGAAGTATACTGTAGCAAATGTATAAAATATATTCTAAGTTCCACACACGAAGTATACTGTAGTAAATGTATAAAATATATTCTATTTTCCACACACGAAGTATACTGTAGTAAATGTATAAAATATATTCCAAGTTCCACACACGAAGTATACTGTAGTAAATGTATAAAATATATTCTATTTTCCACACACGAAGTATACTGTAGTAAATGTATAAAATATATTCCAAGTTCCACACACGAAGTATACTGTAGTAAATGTATAAAATATATTCTAAGTTCCACACACGAAGTATACTGTAGTAAATGTATAAAATATATTCTATTTTCCACACACGAAGTATACTGTAGTAAATGTATAAAATATATTCCAAGTTCCACACACGAAGTATACTGTAGTAAATGTATAAAATATATTCTATTTTCCACACACGAAGTATACTGTAGTAAATGTATAAAATATATTCCAAGTTCCACACACGAAGTATAATGTAGCAAATGTATAAAATATATTCCAAGTTCCACACACGAAGTATACTGTAGCAAATGTATAAAATATATTCTAAGTTCCACACACGAAGTATACTGTAGTAAATGTATAAAATATATTCCAAGTTCCACACACGAAGTATAATGTAGCAAATGTATAAAATATATTCCAAGTTCCACACACGAAGTATACTGTAGCAAATGTATAAAATATATTCTAAGTTCCACACACGAAGTATACTGTAGTAAATGTATAAAATATATTCCAAGTTCCACACACGAAGTATACTGTAGTAAATGTATAAAATATATTCTATTTTCCACACACGAAGTATACTGTAGCAAATGTATAAAATATATTCTAAGTTCCGCACACGATGTGTACTGTAGCAAATGTATAAAATATATTCCAAGTTCCACACACGAAGTATACTGTAGTAAATGTATAAAATATATTCTATTTTCCACACACGAAGTATACTGTAGCAAATGTATAAAATATATTCTAAGTTCCGCACACGATGTGTACTGTAGCAAATGTATAAAATATATTCTAAGTTCCACACACGAAGTATACTGTAGTAAATGTATAAAATATATTCCAAGTTCCACACACGAAGTATACTGTAGCAAATGTATAAAATATATTCTAAGTTCCACACACGAAGTATACTGTAGTAAATGTATAAAATATATTCCAAGTTCCACACACGAAGTATACTGTAGCAAATGTATAAAATATATTCTAAGTTCCGCACACGATGTATACTGTAGCAAATGTATAAAATATATTCTAAGTTCCGCACACGAAGTATACTGTAGCAAATGTATAAAATATTTTCAAAGTTCCACACACGAAGTATACTGTAGTAAATGTATAAAATATATTCTAAGTTCCGCACACGATGTGTACTGTAGCAAATGTATAAAATATATTCTAAGTTCCACACACGAAGTATACTGTAGTAAATGTATAAAATATATTCCAAGTTCCACACACGAAGTATACTGTAGCAAATGTATAAAATATATTCTAAGTTCCGCACACGATGTATACTGTAGCAAATGTATAAAATATATTCTAAGTTCCGCACACGAAGTATACTGTAGCAAATGTATAAAATATTTTCAAAGTTCCACACACGAAGTATATTGTAGCAAATGTATAAAATTTTTTCTAAGTTCCACACACGATGTATACTGTAGCAATTGTGTGAAATATATATTCCAAGTGCCACACAGCAACCATAGTCTAGTCAATGTGTGAAATATATATTCCAAGTGTCTCACACCATCCACAGTCTTGCAATTGTGTGAAATATTTTCTAAGAGCCACACACGAAGTGTACTTTAGCAAATGTGTGAAATATATATTCCAAGTGCCACACAGCAACCATAGTCTAGCCAATGTGTGAAATATATATTC
>CAWVOD010000022.1:72500-82500 GCA_963930825.1 Silvanus unidentatus
ACATGCTTGCCATGGGTTGAACGCAAAAAATTGCGGCTCTACGCCATAGATTGCTACTGTCGACAAATCGATTAGGAAACATTATAGGTCTATACAGTTAATAACTAATAAAAGTTAAACGCATAGTCTGCCACTATAAGCCGTAAATCGATTACCAACAGATCGCGACGTCCTACTAGGGGAAAAGTGCACGCATTCAATGCTGGTTCAATAAAATATAAGTTGGACTTGTATCCGAAAACACAAATCCTATACTAAAATTATAAAATTGCCAGACACTGAGATACGATTGAATTTCCCCTTTCGACCTTTCGGGTTTCTCAGGTTTACCCCTGAACGGTTTCACGTACTCTTGAACTCTCTCTTCAAAGTGCTTTTCAACTTTCCCTCACGGTACTTGTTCGCTATCGGTCTCGTGGTTATATTTAGCCTTAGATGGAGTTTACCACCCACTTAGGGCTGCACTCTCAAGCAACCCGACTCTGAGGAGAGACTCTCCCAAAACTGACAGTGGTCACTACGGGCCTGGCACCCTCTATGGGCTGTGGCCCCGTTCAAGAAGGACTTGGACGCACCGTACAATCTTAGGATAAATGAGTTCTCCCTAACACTACATTTCCCAGTGTCCGGTATCGGCCACGGGATTCAGTGCTGGGCTTATCCCTGTTCGCTCGCAGCTACTAAGGGAATCCTAGTTAGTTTCTTTTCCTCCGCTTAATAATATGCTTAAATTCAGCGGGTAGTCTCACCTACTCTGAGGTCGCATATCAAAATTTTCTATATACACATATATATATTTATACATGTATATTTAACAAAATGAACACAATTATTTTCTTAGTGTAGTATATTATACAAACAGTATATATACATTTATAAAATGTACGTTGTCCTTTATTTCATAGTTATTAATAATATTGTATATATTATATATCTCGGACACAACGTTTTTATCCAACACATATATCTTTTATTTTAGATTATATATGTTTTCTATAATAATAATGTGATAAAATAATTGTTGTTTCGTTCAATTTGTATTGTCACACACTGCAGTATGCTTTATGGGCATACACACAATATGCAACAAACTTTCGTAATTTACAATGCCATACATGAATATGTAACAATATTAAAATTTATGTATATTATATAGTTAGTTACATTCTGTATGTCTTAGCATTGAACACACTCGATAATATTTCATATTATCAAGTAGTCATTGATATTGATACGACCCTCAGCCAGGAGTGGTCCGGGAACAGTATCCGAGGACCGCAATGTGCGTTCGAAATGTCGATGTTCATGTGTCCTGCAGTTCACAAGTTGACGCGCAATTAGCTGCGTTCTTCATCGACCCACGAGCCAAGTGATCCACCGTTCAGGGTAATCTTTTTAAAAATGTTTAAATAATATATTGATATGTATGTGTTTTTTGTGTAATATATAATTGTTATAATATAACTTGTAAATATTTCACATATAATATATGTGATTTTTTATTCTATCATAATTACATACATATCGTATAATAAATGTATTTGGTTTTGGTGCCAAGTGAATTTGATGCTTACTTGTAATATTTATTTTGTCGTATGCAATAACGTGTTAAATATATTGTCATATAAGTATTGAAACTTTCTTGTTACTGCAAACAACATCATATGTATTTATAAAAAATGTAGTCTTTTATCCGTATTAATATAGATTTTCATACTTAAAATATTGTGGATAAAGACTACGTATATATAATATGCGTGTAAACACACATTTTATTTAATAATAAGTGTAAGCATCTTAATTTTTTGTCTTTCGACAATCAAAACTTAATGTACTGCGAGTATTCTTATAATATTTATATAAGTGTATATAATATTAAAATTTTTATATTAATAAGAAACACACACAATACAAGAAGTAGGTATACGGGCGAATATCATTTAAAACCTAGGCCGAGCACATCTTATAAAAAAATGTAACTCAAACCGTTCAGTGAGTGTTATAGCCAATATTTACTAAAACATATTAAATTATAATATGGTTTGTGTAATAATAATCATTAGTACAGCTATAACAAATCAACTATTTTGGACATGTGAAACATGCAAAATAATTTTTATCTCACATAGGTACCCGTGGTTTCGCATGTCTATGAGTATAAGTATTTATATATTTTTGCAAATCAATTACAAAAGTAACTTCATACACACATGTCACATTACATATTCTACGGACTAATGGTCTAGAAAGAATGTGATCAATTGTATTTTAACCATAATTCTACTTGATTAAAGCAGAACATAGTTTCGTTCAAAATTGATAATGTGTGAAGAAGTACATAATGTTATGAAATGCTATGAGATATTTTACAAATATACCATACACAAAATACATAACAACACAACACTCGTCTACTACAGATCTATGATACTATCGCACTAATTTTTGTCATAAGACTAGAAGGGTACTACCAAACCAACTTCTATAAGTAAGTGGTTAAAATAACCAAACAACTATCGCCTGTCATCAGTAGGGTAAAACTTACTCTATATCTGACCATCACAGATATTTGCTTACAGAAATGTAGTTTCAGTGTGTGCTGCATATGAAATTGTCTGGCATATTCTTTAGATATATATTTCATACAAATTACTCATAGTAACTATGCAATTCGTTCAAAGTCTTTGAGATATTATATTCGCATTGAATATAAAACATAATAGATATGTTTTTCAACAATAATGATCCTTCCGCAGGTTCACCTACGGAAACCTTGTCGAATTTTTTTTTTAAAAAAAAATTCTTTGTTGTGTCAAAAAGGGGGTTCCGGCGATCTTTGGATGACTATATCTCGGGAACGGGTAATCGGATCGGGCTCATATTTGGTGTGGAGCTATGGTTGCTTGAGGACTACATGTAAAAAAAAACACAACCCCCTCGGGCGAAAAATGTCGGGGGTGGCAACCACCCCCAGACCAAAAAGGGGTGGCATCGAAAAATGAAAATGTTTCTCAACAATGCGACTATGAGGTGCATTCACAGCCCAAATTTCAGCCTCCTAGCTTTTACGGTGTGGGCTGTAGAGGGAGCTTTATGTTCAAGTGCCACACACCATCCATAGTCTAGTCAATGTGTGAAATATATTCCAAGTGCCACACACCAACCATAGTCTAGCCAATGTGTGAAATATATTTCAGTGCCACACACCAACCATAGTCTAGCCAATGTGTGAAATATATTTCAGTGCCACACACCAACCATAGTCTAGCCAATGTGTGAAATATATTCCAAGTGCCACACAGCAATCATAGTCTAGCCAATGTGTGAAATATATATTTCAAGTGCCACACAGCAGGGTTAGACCGGTCTGGCTGACGTTGTGTTAGAGCGGTCTGGCTGACGTTGGGTTAGTCCGGTCTGGCTGACGTTGGGTTAGACGGTCTGGCTGACGTTGGGTTAGTCCGGTCTGGCTGACGTTGGGTTAGACGGTCTGGCTGACGTTGGGTTTGACGGTCTGGCTGACGTTGGGTTAGACTGATTTGGTGGGCATTGGGTTAGACTGTTAGCCACCTTTCCACCTGATACTGTCGGATTAAAAAAAAAATTCCCTTTATTTCCTCGAAGAGGAAGTAAAAGCCGTTGAAGCCGCTTTACTGATAGCCACTTTTCCACCTGATACTGTCCAATAAAAAAAAAATTCGTTGATGCCGCTCCACTGTTAGCCACCTTTCTACCTGATTCGACCGACACAAATGTTACGACTTTTACTTCCTCTAAATGATCAAGTTTGGTCATCTTCCCAGCAACATCGACAACGCCGAAGCGCCATCGCGTACCAGTCCGAAGACCTCACTAAATCATTCAATCGGTAGTAGCGACGGGCGGTGTGTACAAAGGGCAGGGACGTAATCAACGCGAGCTTATGACTCACGCTTACTGGGAATTCCTCGTTTATGGGGAACAATTGCAAGCCCCAATCCCTAGCACGAAGGAGGTTCAGCGGGTTACCCGGACCGCTCGGTCAGGGAGGACACGCTGATTCCTTCAGTGTAGCGCGCGTGCGGCCCAGAACATCTAAGGGCATCACAGACCTGTTATTGCTCAATCTCGTGCGGCTAGAAGCCGCCTGTCCCTCTAAGAAGATAAGTTTATACGCCGACAGTAAAAACCGCGCCCAACGCACACGAGTCCGAAGACCCGAAATACGAGGGTGGGCCTTTAGGATGTCGAAATACGCCTAGTTAGCAGGCTAGAGTCTCGTTCGTTATCGGAATTAACCAGACAAATCGCTCCACCAACTAAGAACGGCCATGCACCACCACCCACCGAATCAAGAAAGAGCTCTCAATCTGTCAATCCTTCCGGTGTCCGGGCCTGGTGAGGTTTCCCGTGTTGAGTCAAATTAAGCCGCAGGCTCCACTCCTGGTGGTGCCCTTCCGTCAATTCCTTTAAGTTTCAGCTTTGCAACCATACTTCCCCCGGAACCCAAAAGCTTTGGTTTCCCGGAAGCTGCCCGCCGAGTCATCGGAGGAACGTCGGCGGATCGCTAGCTGGCATCGTTTATGGTTAGAACTAGGGCGGTATCTGATCGCCTTCGAACCTCTAACTTTCGTTCTTGATCAATGAAAACGTTTTTGGCAAATGCTTTCGCTTCTGTCCGTCTTGCGACGATCCAAGAATTTCACCTCTAACGTCGCAATACGAATGCCCCCATCCGTTCCTATTAATCATTACCTCGGGGTTCCGAAAACCAACAAAATAGAACCGAGGTCCTATTCCATTATTCCATGCACACAATATTCAGGCAAAATTTTAGCCTGCTTTAAGCACTCTAATTTGTTCAAAGTAAACGTGCCGGCCCACCTCGACACTCAGTGAAGAGCACCGCGGCGGGATTAAATTGGGCCGCCCTTGCGAGCTAAAGCCCACCGGCAGGACGTCCCACGGCACGCCAGTTGACACCGCGGACGATGAACCGGCGGCGTGGGACACAGATTCGACTACGAGCTTTTTAACCGCAACAACTTTAATATACGCTATTGGAGCTGGAGTTACCGCGGCTGCTGGCACCAGACTTGCCCTCCAATTGATCCTCGTTAAAGGCTTTAGAGTGTACTCATTCCGATTACAAGGCCTCGGATGAGTCTTGTATCGTTATTTTTCGTCACTACCTCCCCGTGCCGGGAGTGGGTAATTTGCGCGCCTGCTGCCTTCCTTGGATGTGGTAGCCGTTTCTCAGGCTCCCTCTCCGGAATCGAACCCTGATTCCCCGTTACCCGTTACAACCATGGTAGGCGCAGAACCTACCATCGACAGTTGATAAGGCAGACATTTGAAAGATGCGTCGCCGGTGCTAGACCATGCGATCAGCATAAAGTTATTCAGAGTCACCAAATTGTACGATAACGAACGCAAGCGTTCGCCACCGATTGGTTTTGATCTAATAAAAGCGCTCCTTCCGTCTCCGGTTCGGAGCTCTGTTTGCATGTATTAGCTCTAGAATTACCACAGTTATCCAAGTAAATGTGTGTACGATCTAAGGAACCATAACTGATTTAATGAGCCTTTCGCGGTTTCACCTTAATTTGGCTTGTACTGAGACATGCATGGCTTAATCTTTGAGACAAGCATATGACTACTGGCAGGATCAACCAGGGAGCTGTTATATTTGTTTCGTATTTTATGATTATCAAAAACACAAAAGTACACACACATTATTAAGTAAAGAGCAATAATAAAGTAGAACACACAAATAATATAGTATAGTAGTGTCAATGCCCATGTGTAGTCAGTATTTCTTCTTCTATCACAATATAGTATAGTATTTGTGCACCCTCAAATACTTTTATATATATATATTTCATAATGGTCTTTCGCTTTCATTTATTTATTTTGTGTCTATTTATTAGACACACAAATTTTGGTCCGTGTTTCACATTGAGTGTATGTATAGTGGTGGCTGCTACCCTCACACACTTACAACATCTCACAGCACAACTTAGTGGGTTGCCCTCTCCTCCACTAGTTATAGTTGGCTTACTTTATTACTGACTGTTAAACAGACAGACATTCATCTGATAGATTATAGATAGACAATACTACTACTGCATTTATTTCTACCAACATATTTATTTGGTTCTCTTTTCATGCTCTATTAAATGAGATATAGACTTTATTTTTGTGTATGTAATACACATGTATGTGCCTTTTATTGTGTTGTGTATAGATATCAACATACAAAACATATATCAATATATACAGACACCCTTTAATGCGTGTATTGCAAACTAAATTTCAATGTTTAGATGCCACGCTTAACAAAAGTTTACCTTAAATACAATATTATATCATTGATACAATATGTAACCAGATTCAATTTAAAATTGATTTTAGACACAGCACAAGTTGCTAATACGACAACGAACATGATAATATGCTGTGTGCTAAAATACAAAAATTGTCTGGCATAAAAGTTTCGAACATTCTCTCGATCCTTCGCTAGATAGAACTGCGACATGGAATTCGAGCTTGAATCGTTCTATTTTATAATATTCACACAGAATATATTCTCACTCGGGATGTAGAGAGTTATCGCATAATGTATATTTCAATATAAAGAATTATATTAAAAATTGTTTGATCGTATAGGGACCGTTAGATAGAAACTACCAACTAAATCCACGATCGTGCTGTGGGTAACCAATATCTTAGGTGGTATTATAAATTATATATGTCATATATTGGTAATAGATAGTACAGGAGGTGTTTTGTATGCGTGACTGCGATATTGGACAGTGAGATCGATTTGATGCAAATATTCATGTTCAGTTCTGGATAAATAATTTGGTGTGGTCAACGTAAAGTGCATTACCAACCACTGATAAGATAGAACATATCCATATTGCAACAATATTTCAATATCCATCAACCGATTCACTGCCCATCACAGACAGATACTACCCCTTATATATACTTTAGAAAAAAAATCCGTAGCCCGCATCATAGATAATGAAAACGGGTATAATTCAATGTAAAAGTATGGGATTTAATGTTTGTCACACAGGACAAAGTCATTTCGATATAGTTCAAAACCCAATTTGTAAACTATAGTGTAACAACATAATATGTCTATCCACCAAAGAAATATGAAATTACTATTAATATATTTTCATACATGTATTTAAATTTATGTATTTTCCATGTTGGGACTTTAAAAATTTTTCGAACTCGACCAAAGTATAGTGGACCAATCTCGATGGTCCTGTCCCCTTATATATACGAAAAAAAAAAAACAGTGTTTCGCATCACTAGACCATCTATAGTCTAGTCAATGTATGAAATATACTGTAAGTGTCACACACCATCCATAGTCTAGTCAATGTGTGAAATATACTCTAAGTGCCACACACCAACCATAGTCTAAGCAATGTGTGAAATATATTTCAAGTGCAACACACCATATATTCATACATGTATTTAAGTTCATGTATTTTCCATGTTGGGACTTTAAAAATTTTTCGAACTCGACCAAAGTATAGTGGACCAATCTCGATGGTCCTGTCCCCTTATATATACGAAAAAAAAAAAACAGTGGTTCGCATCACTCGACGAAGTATACTGTAGCAAATGTATAAAATATATTCTAAGTTCCACACACGAAGTATACTGTAGTAAATGTATAAAATATATTCTATTTTCCACACACGAAGTATACTGTAGTAAATGTATAAAATATATTCCAAGTTCCACACACGAAGTATACTGTAGTAAATGTATAAAATATATTCTATTTTCCACACACGAAGTATACTGTAGTAAATGTATAAAATATATTCCAAGTTCCACACACGAAGTATACTGTAGTAAATGTATAAAATATATTCTAAGTTCCACACACGAAGTATACTGTAGTAAATGTATAAAATATATTCTATTTTCCACACACGAAGTATACTGTAGTAAATGTATAAAATATATTCCAAGTTCCACACACGAAGTATACTGTAGTAAATGTATAAAATATATTCTATTTTCCACACACGAAGTATACTGTAGTAAATGTATAAAATATATTCCAAGTTCCACACACGAAGTATAATGTAGCAAATGTATAAAATATATTCCAAGTTCCACACACGAAGTATACTGTAGCAAATGTATAAAATATATTCTAAGTTCCACACACGAAGTATACTGTAGTAAATGTATAAAATATATTCCAAGTTCCACACACGAAGTATAATGTAGCAAATGTATAAAATATATTCCAAGTTCCACACACGAAGTATACTGTAGCAAATGTATAAAATATATTCTAAGTTCCACACACGAAGTATACTGTAGTAAATGTATAAAATATATTCCAAGTTCCACACACGAAGTATACTGTAGTAAATGTATAAAATATATTCTATTTTCCACACACGAAGTATACTGTAGCAAATGTATAAAATATATTCTAAGTTCCGCACACGATGTGTACTGTAGCAAATGTATAAAATATATTCCAAGTTCCACACACGAAGTATACTGTAGTAAATGTATAAAATATATTCTATTTTCCACACACGAAGTATACTGTAGCAAATGTATAAAATATATTCTAAGTTCCGCACACGATGTGTACTGTAGCAAATGTATAAAATATATTCTAAGTTCCACACACGAAGTATACTGTAGTAAATGTATAAAATATATTCCAAGTTCCACACACGAAGTATACTGTAGCAAATGTATAAAATATATTCTAAGTTCCACACACGAAGTATACTGTAGTAAATGTATAAAATATATTCCAAGTTCCACACACGAAGTATACTGTAGCAAATGTATAAAATATATTCTAAGTTCCGCACACGATGTATACTGTAGCAAATGTATAAAATATATTCTAAGTTCCACACACGAAGTATACTGTAGTAAATGTATAAAATATATTCCAAGTTCCACACACGAAGTATATTGTAGCAAATGTATAAAATTTTTTCTAAGTTCCACACACGATGTATACTGTAGCAATTGTGTGAAATATATATTCCAAGTGCCACACAGCAACCATAGTCTAGTCAATGTGTGAAATATATATTCCAAGTGTCTCACACCATCCACAGTCTTGCAATTGTGTGAAATATTTTCTAAGAGCCACACACGAAGTGTACTTTAGCAAATGTGTGAAATATATATTCCAAGTGCCACACAGCAACCATAGTCTAGCCAATGTGTGAAATATATATTCAAAGTGTCACACACCATCCACAGTCTTGCAATTGTGTGAAATATTTTCCAAGTGCCACACACGAAGTGTACTTTAGCAAATGTGTGAAATATATATTCCAAGTGCCACACAGTAACCATAGTCTAGCCAATGTGTGAAATATATATTCAAAGTGTCACACACCATCCACAGTCTTGCAATTGTGTGAAATATTTTCTAAGAGCCACACACGAAGTGTACTTTAGCAAATGTGTGAAATATATATTCCAAGTGCCACACATCAACCATAGTCTAGCCAATGTGTGAAATATATATTCAAAGTGTCACACACCATCCACAGTCTTGCAATTGTGTGAAATATTTTCCAAGTGCCACACACGAAGTGTACTTTAGCAAATGTGTGAAATATATATTCCAAGTGCCACACAGTAACCATAGTCTAGCCAATGTGTGAAATATATATTCAAAGTGTCACACACCATCCACAGTCTTGCAATTGTGTGAAATATTTTCTAAGAGCCACACACGAAGTGTACTTTAGCAAATGTGTGAAATATATATTCCAAGTGCCACACAGCAACCATAGTCTAGTCAATGTGTAAAATATTTTCAAAGGCCACTGTGGTGGACCACATTGGGTTACATCGGAATGGCTGATGTTGGGTTAGACTGGTCTGCTTGATGTTAGGTCAGACTGATTTGGTGGACATTGGGTTAGACCAGCCTGGCTGACGTTGGGTTAGACCGATCGGCCGGACGTTGGGTTAGACCGGTCTGGCTGAGGTT
>CAWVOD010000022.1:87500-93902 GCA_963930825.1 Silvanus unidentatus
TATCAAAATTTTCTATATACACATATATATATTTATACATGTATATTTAACAAAATGAACACAATTATTTTCTTAGTGTAGTATATTATACAAACAGTATATATACATTTATAAAATGTACGTTGTCCTTTATTTCATAGTTATTAATAATATTGTATATATTATATATCTCGGACACAACGTTTTTATCCAACACATATATCTTTTATTTTAGATTATATATGTTTTCTATAATAATAATGTGATAAAATAATTGTTGTTTCGTTCAATTTGTATTGTCACACACTGCAGTATGCTTTATGGGCATACACACAATATGCAACAAACTTTCGTAATTTACAATGCCATACATGAATATGTAACAATATTAAAATTTATGTATATTATATAGTTAGTTACATTCTGTATGTCTTAGCATTGAACACACTCGATAATATTTCATATTATCAAGTAGTCATTGATATTGATACGACCCTCAGCCAGGAGTGGTCCGGGAACAGTATCCGAGGACCGCAATGTGCGTTCGAAATGTCGATGTTCATGTGTCCTGCAGTTCACAAGTTGACGCGCAATTAGCTGCGTTCTTCATCGACCCACGAGCCAAGTGATCCACCGTTCAGGGTAATCTTTTTAAAAATGTTTAAATAATATATTGATATGTATGTGTTTTTTGTGTAATATATAATTGTTATAATATAACTTGTAAATATTTCACATATAATATATGTGATTTTTTATTCTATCATAATTACATACATATCGTATAATAAATGTATTTGGTTTTGGTGCCAAGTGAATTTGATGCTTACTTGTAATATTTATTTTGTCGTATGCAATAACGTGTTAAATATATTGTCATATAAGTATTGAAACTTTCTTGTTACTGCAAACAACATCATATGTATTTATAAAAAATGTAGTCTTTTATCCGTATTAATATAGATTTTCATACTTAAAATATTGTGGATAAAGACTACGTATATATAATATGCGTGTAAACACACATTTTATTTAATAATAAGTGTAAGCATCTTAATTTTTTGTCTTTCGACAATCAAAACTTAATGTACTGCGAGTATTCTTATAATATTTATATAAGTGTATATAATATTAAAATTTTTATATTAATAAGAAACACACACAATACAAGAAGTAGGTATACGGGCGAATATCATTTAAAACCTAGGCCGAGCACATCTTATAAAAAAATGTAACTCAAACCGTTCAGTGAGTGTTATAGCCAATATTTACTAAAACATATTAAATTATAATATGGTTTGTGTAATAATAATCATTAGTACAGCTATAACAAATCAACTATTTTGGACATGTGAAACATGCAAAATAATTTTTATCTCACATAGGTACCCGTGGTTTCGCATGTCTATGAGTATAAGTATTTATATATTTTTGCAAATCAATTACAAAAGTAACTTCATACACACATGTCACATTACATATTCTACGGACTAATGGTCTAGAAAGAATGTGATCAATTGTATTTTAACCATAATTCTACTTGATTAAAGCAGAACATAGTTTCGTTCAAAATTGATAATGTGTGAAGAAGTACATAATGTTATGAAATGCTATGAGATATTTTACAAATATACCATACACAAAATACATAACAACACAACACTCGTCTACTACAGATCTATGATACTATCGCACTAATTTTTGTCATAAGACTAGAAGGGTACTACCAAACCAACTTCTATAAGTAAGTGGTTAAAATAACCAAACAACTATCGCCTGTCATCAGTAGGGTAAAACTTACTCTATATCTGACCATCACAGATATTTGCTTACAGAAATGTAGTTTCAGTGTGTGCTGCATATGAAATTGTCTGGCATATTCTTTAGATATATATTTCATACAAATTACTCATAGTAACTATGCAATTCGTTCAAAGTCTTTGAGATATTATATTCGCATTGAATATAAAACATAATAGATATGTTTTTCAACAATAATGATCCTTCCGCAGGTTCACCTACGGAAACCTTGTCGAATTTTTTTTTTAAAAAAAAATTCTTTGTTGTGTCAAAAAGGGGGTTCCGGCGATCTTTGGATGACTATATCTCGGGAACGGGTAATCGGATCGGGCTCATATTTGGTGTGGAGCTATGGTTGCTTGAGGACTACATGTAAAAAAAATCACAACCCCCTCGGGCGAAAAATGTCGGGGGTGGCAACCACCCCCAGACCAAAAAGGGGTGGCATCGAAAAATGAAAATGTTTCTCAACAATGCGACTATGAGGTGCATTCACAGCCCAAATTTCAGCCTCCTAGCTTTTACGGTGTGGGCTGTAGAGGGAGCTTTATGTTCAAGTGCCACACACCATCCATAGTCTAGTCAATGTGTGAAATATATTCCAAGTGCCACACACCAACCATAGTCTAGCCAATGTGTGAAATATGTTTCAGTGCCACACACCAACCATAGTCTAGCCAATGTGTGAAATATATTCCAAGTGCCACACAGCAATCATAGTCTAGCCAATGTGTGAAATATATATTTCAAGTGCCACACAGCAGGGTTAGACCGGTCTGGCTGACGTTGTGTTAGACCGGTCTGGCTGACGTTGGGTTAGTCCGGTCTGGCTGACGTTGGGTGAGACGGTCTGGCTGACGTTGGGTTAGTCCGGTCTGGCTGACGTTGGGTTAGACGGTCTGGCTGATGTTGGGTTAGACGGTCTGGCTGACGTTGGGTTAGTCCGGTCTGGCTGACGTTGGGTTAGACGGTCTGGCTGATGTTGGGTTAGACGGTCTGGCTGACGTTGGGTTAGTCGGTATGGCTGACGTTGGGTTAGACGGTCTGGCTGACGTTGGGTTAGACTGATTTGGTGGGCATTGGGTTAGACTGTTAGCCACCTTTTCACCTGATACTGTCGGATTAAAAAAAAAATTCCCTTTATTTCCTCGAAGAGGAAGTAAAAGTTGTTGAAGCCGCTTTACTGATAGCCACTTTTCCACTTGATACTGTCCGATCACCTGATACTGTCCGATAAAAAAAAAATTCGTGGATGCCGCTCCACTGTTAGCCACCTTTCTACCTGATTCGACCGTTACACAAATGTTACGACTTTTACTTCCTCTAAATGATCAAGTTTGGTCATCTTCCCAGCAACATCGACAACGCCGAAGCGCCATCGCGTACCAGTCCGAAGACCTCACTAAATCATTCAATCGGTAGTAGCGACGGGCGGTGTGTACAAAGGGCAGGGACGTAATCAACGCGAGCTTATGACTCACGCTTACTGGGAATTCCTCGTTTATGGGGAACAATTGCAAGCCCCAATCCCTAGCACGAAGGAGGTTCAGCGGGTTACCCGGACCGCTCGGTCAGGGAGGACACGCTGATTCCTTCAGTGTAGCGCGCGTGCGGCCCAGAACATCTAAGGGCATCACAGACCTGTTATTGCTCAATCTCGTGCGGCTAGAAGCCGCCTGTCCCTCTAAGAAGATAAGTTTATACGCCGACAGTAAAAACCGCGCCCAACGCACACGAGTCCGAAGACCCGAAATACGAGGGTGGGCCTTTAGGATGTCGAAATACGCCTAGTTAGCAGGCTAGAGTCTCGTTCGTTATCGGAATTAACCAGACAAATCGCTCCACCAACTAAGAACGGCCATGCACCACCACCCACCGAATCAAGAAAGAGCTCTCAATCTGTCAATCCTTCCGGTGTCCGGGCCTGGTGAGGTTTCCCGTGTTGAGTCAAATTAAGCCGCAGGCTCCACTCCTGGTGGTGCCCTTCCGTCAATTCCTTTAAGTTTCAGCTTTGCAACCATACTTCCCCCGGAACCCAAAAGCTTTGGTTTCCCGGAAGCTGCCCGCCGAGTCATCGGAGGAACGTCGGCGGATCGCTAGCTGGCATCGTTTATGGTTAGAACTAGGGCGGTATCTGATCGCCTTCGAACCTCTAACTTTCGTTCTTGATCAATGAAAACGTTTTTGGCAAATGCTTTCGCTTCTGTCCGTCTTGCGACGATCCAAGAATTTCACCTCTAACGTCGCAATACGAATGCCCCCATCCGTTCCTATTAATCATTACCTCGGGGTTCCGAAAACCAACAAAATAGAACCGAGGTCCTATTCCATTATTCCATGCACACAATATTCAGGCAAAATTTTAGCCTGCTTTAAGCACTCTAATTTGTTCAAAGTAAACGTGCCGGCCCACCTCGACACTCAGTGAAGAGCACCGCGGCGGGATTAAATTGGGCCGCCCTTGCGAGCTAAAGCCCACCGGCAGGACGTCCCACGGCACGCCAGTTGACACCGCGGACGATGAACCGGCGGCGTGGGACACAGATTCGACTACGAGCTTTTTAACCGCAACAACTTTAATATACGCTATTGGAGCTGGAGTTACCGCGGCTGCTGGCACCAGACTTGCCCTCCAATTGATCCTCGTTAAAGGCTTTAGAGTGTACTCATTCCGATTACAAGGCCTCGGATGAGTCTTGTATCGTTATTTTTCGTCACTACCTCCCCGTGCCGGGAGTGGGTAATTTGCGCGCCTGCTGCCTTCCTTGGATGTGGTAGCCGTTTCTCAGGCTCCCTCTCCGGAATCGAACCCTGATTCCCCGTTACCCGTTACAACCATGGTAGGCGCAGAACCTACCATCGACAGTTGATAAGGCAGACATTTGAAAGATGCGTCGCCGGTGCTAGACCATGCGATCAGCATAAAGTTATTCAGAGTCACCAAATTGTACGATAACGAACGCAAGCGTTCGCCACCGATTGGTTTTGATCTAATAAAAGCGCTCCTTCCGTCTCCGGTTCGGAGCTCTGTTTGCATGTATTAGCTCTAGAATTACCACAGTTATCCAAGTAAATGTGTGTACGATCTAAGGAACCATAACTGATTTAATGAGCCTTTCGCGGTTTCACCTTAATTTGGCTTGTACTGAGACATGCATGGCTTAATCTTTGAGACAAGCATATGACTACTGGCAGGATCAACCAGGGAGCTGTTATATTTGTTTCGTATTTTATGATTATCAAAAACACAAAAGTACACACACATTATTAAGTAAAGAGCAATAATAAAGTAGAACACACAAATAATATAGTATAGTAGTGTCAATGCCCATGTGTAGTCAGTATTTCTTCTTCTATCACAATATAGTATAGTATTTGTGCACCCTCAAATACTTTTATATATATATATTTCATAATGGTCTTTCGCTTTCATTTATTTATTTTGTGTCTATTTATTAGACACACAAATTTTGGTCCGTGTTTCACATTGAGTGTATGTATAGTGGTGGCTGCTACCCTCACACACTTACAACATCTCACAGCACAACTTAGTGGGTTGCCCTCTCCTCCACTAGTTATAGTTGGCTTACTTTATTACTGACTGTTAAACAGACAGACATTCATCTGATAGATTATAGATAGACAATACTACTACTGCATTTATTTCTACCAACATATTTATTTGGTTCTCTTTTCATGCTCTATTAAATGAGATATAGACTTTATTTTTGTGTATGTAATACACATGTATGTGCCTTTTATTGTGTTGTGTATAGATATCAACATACAAAACATATATCAATATATACAGACACCCTTTAATGCGTGTATTGCAAACTAAATTTCAATGTTTAGATGCCACGCTTAACAAAAGTTTACCTTAAATACAATATTATATCATTGATACAATATGTAACCAGATTCAATTTAAAATTGATTTTAGACACAGCACAAGTTGCTAATACGACAACGAACATGATAATATGCTGTGTGCTAAAATACAAAAATTGTCTGGCATAAAAGTTTCGAACATTCTCTCGATCCTTCGCTAGATAGAACTGCGACATGGAATTCGAGCTTGAATCGTTCTATTTTATAATATTCACACAGAATATATTCTCACTCGGGATGTAGAGAGTTATCGCATAATGTATATTTCAATATAAAGAATTATATTAAAAATTGTTTGATCGTATAGGGACCGTTAGATAGAAACTACCAACTAAATCCACGATCGTGCTGTGGGTAACCAATATCTTAGGTGGTATTATAAATTATATATGTCATATATTGGTAATAGATAGTACAGGAGGTGTTTTGTATGCGTGACTGCGATATTGGACAGTGAGATCGATTTGATGCAAATATTCATGTTCAGTTCTGGATAAATAATTTGGTGTGGTCAACGTAAAGTGCATTACCAACCACTGATAAGATAGAACATATCCATATTGCAACAATATTTCAATATCCATCAACCGATTCACTGCCCATCACAGACAGATACTACCCCTTATATATACTTTAGAAAAAAAATCCGTAGCCCGCATCATAGATAATGAAAACGGGTATAATTCAATGTAAAAGTATGGGATTTAATGTTTGTCACACAGGACAAAGTCA
>CAWVOD010000023.1:0-29889 GCA_963930825.1 Silvanus unidentatus
GTGTTCATTATGGGAAGTTACATTATGCTTATTTTTGAACCCAAATAACTTTTTTATTTCAAATGGAACACCCTGTATTTTTTTAGCTTGTTCGATAGAAAATTTAATTCTGAATCGAATGGTATAAGCATACCCTATACCTAGGATTGATAGATTTTGAGATATTTAGAAATTTATGAAATAACAGCAGGTTTTTTGCATATTATTGTTAATTTTTGCCCTAAGTAAGCCTTTCAGTAGCTAAACTGCTTCTTATTAATTGTTTTCAAAACATTTTAAAAAATATTAAAACGGTTGAATACCATTAATTGTGAAAAAAGTCAAAAAAAAGTTTTAGGCCTCAGCGGGGATCGAACCGGGGACTCCCGCGTTTGTCTTAAAAATGATATGCTGAAAATTCTGAAATTTTGACCAAAAGGTTATTTTCAATTGAAGCTTATGAAAGATTTAGGATAAAATAACTTTACTTAACTAAATAATTCATTTCATTTCCACCATAACCCCCGCAAATGTTAGAAAAAGGCTTAAAACTCTATAAAAAATTGTAACATTTGTTTACTTTTTAAATATCTCAAAATCTATCAATCCTAGGTATAGGATATGCTTATACCATTCGATTCAGAATTAAATTCTCTATCGAACAAGACAAAAAAATACAGGGTGTTCCATTTGAAAAAAAAAAGTTATTGGGGTTCAAAGATAAGCATAATGACACTGCCCATAATGAACACCCAGTATAAAAAATCGTAAATTCAATTACACCATCTAGAAGCTGTGCTATCGTACTATCTGCAGTCCAAATTTCAATTCAAAATAACAACCCCAAACAAAGTTACACTTTTTTTTGTAACACTCTGCAAAAGTGAAAATTTGACATAAAATAATTAATATCTCAAAAACTATAAATTTTAGAGATATGGTATCCTACATAAAGTCATACTAAAATTTGATAAGGAATCCAAAAATGAAGTAAAAAATGGGGTGTTCCATTTAAAATAACAAAGTTAGTACCGACTTCCGGTATAACCGGATGTGCCACCATTTTGAAAATATTTTTAATCGATCAGCCCCTATGTCTTACCCCTATAGCCTAAATTTCAAAATTTTCCGACCACCCGTTTTTTAGATTTCGACGGCGGGAGGTTTGAAATGGAACACCCTGTATACATGTGATACAAAATTGAATATTTTTTTGTATCAAAATCCAAATTTAAATCGTCATAAGGGTATACATCTGAATTAATAAATAATTTTATATTTGTTAAATTACAATGATCGAAATGACTCATATTCATAGTTGTTTTATTTTTTCTATCTGTTTTAAAAACCTTTAATAACATGACGTGATTTTTCAAGTTGACTTGAAGAAACAATATTCCATATATGATTTTTACTATTTGAAAATAGATTTGGTTGTTCAAATAGCTGCCAGGATCGATAATTCATAGTTATATCTTTACCACTTTCAACATTCTTTATTAATTTAAGTTGTTGTTCTGTAGATACTTCTATATGTGGTATTTTAAAAACTATTCGATTTATTTCAATTTTAGGTATTTCATTATGTTCTGTTGTTATTGTTGCATTTAAATCTGTTGAGGCCCGCAATAATACAAGTTCTTGTTTAATATTAATTAATATTTTTTTATAATCCTCACAGAATCCAAATAAATTTTTTAAAGGTAAACAAATGTTAAAATGTCCAGTTGTATTAATTATATTAGGATAGTTGAAGTGATTCCAACTAGTATGTTCATATCGGTCAGTATCATTTTTTGTAAAAGAAACGTAACCTTTTAAAGTGGTAGTAATACCAACATTTCTACACCTATCAACAACTTTTCCTCCAATTTCATATCTTGCTTCATCAAACATAAATGCAACACCATTATTTATAAGTTTAATTGTATTACTTACTGTATCATCTTGATTAACAATTTTACCTTCAATTAATATAAAACTTGGGTTATATATTATATTATAATATATTTTGTGTTTGAATTGGAAATCTTATTTCATCCGATGAAGATATTTTGGAACTAGAATATGGATAATACGAATGAAATTGCTTTGATGTAATAGTATCATCATTATAGAGCTCTTGTCCAATATGTAAAATGGAACTCATTTTTTAAATTTTGATTTAGAACTTTAAACCCTAAAGATTGAAGAAATTGTTTATTTTCAGATGTTAATCTCATTACATTCACTTTCTTACTCAAGTTTTTAATGTTCATCTTCTTATTTATAGTATTTTTATTGATATTTTCATAAGAAGAAACAATAAATGAATTAGACCTATTATATCTAAAAACCATCACGAATTTACTATTTATTTAGAATAGATTTTAAATGCAACCTTATTGTGATCAATTCTCACTTTGATCAACTATTTTAACTATAATTTCATCTATATAGTTTGTTTTGATTGGTAAATAAATTAAGGTAGTGGGGGAATTTACTATTTTTTCACCTGGAACAACAAGTGGGTAAAATGTATGTAATATGTGAGTCTCTTTATTTTCAGCATGTGAATTTTTTACTAAAGAACAATCAATACAAATTGCATTCACATTTGAAATATTAATTGGATTTTTTGATATATGCTTAATACCAGCATAATAATTTTTTTTAAATCCTAATAAAGAACCAATTGAATGTTCTTCATCAAAATGAATATTGTAAACCGATTTAATTTCACAATGTAATGTATTTAAATTTGCCTTAATAGATAACAAATAATCTTTCTCATTCTTTTCTACTATCTTTTTTCTCTCTTTTTCTATAAAATGTGCTATATCTTTTATTTCATACAATCCAGGATCAATTGTTATTTCATATATTTTATTGGTATGTGTAAATTTCTTCTCTAATGTAGATATAGAGAAATGAAATTTGTTATTCTCTTTAGTAACATTATTAATTGTATGATAACTAATAAAATCAACTAAAGCTAAAATAAAGCTAACTAAAATAAACTTCATTTAATATTAAAGGTGGTGAGAATTTACAACTTAAAATTGATGAACGATCTGAGAGTAAAATTATATGATCATTCATTTTGATTAAAAACTAACAATGTTCACATACCAACAACACCACATTAATGATTTAATTTTATTAAAAATCCTTTTTATATATTGTTTTAAACCTGAAATTGATTATAAAAATATTTAAAAACAAAAGATATAGAATATTTTTTTAAATTTCAAACTGTAATGAATAGTAGCATTAAAAAATTATATATCATTTAAATAACACCGCCTCCTCTTAAATTAAATGTCACAGATTTCTTATGCGCATAATTTAAATTTAAATATCGCTGTATTCTAAAACAAAAATGGAAAGATGTTCTATGTTATTTCTACAGAATTATTTAAATGATCTCATTAGCCTAGTGGTAAATGTAATGTATTTGTAGGTAAGTAGCATTGATATAGCACAGGTTCGAATCGCGCTGCAGTCACTAGATAATGTTGGTCACTTTTTACTATATAAATATTTCAATAAATACCCAAAATTACTAATTAACTAATCAATCAATCAATCAATTCTCCAATAGCCCAGCCCAGCCTAGCCTGGCCCGGCCCAGCCCAGCCTGATCCATACCGAAATAAATTCGATTATTGTATATGTACAAGAAAAATCAATTTTTCACTAGTGACATCTATTGGTAAAATGTTACACTAGTTTCTAGTTTTTCCTTTTAAATTTCTATCCATCACCAACACCTTTTCTTAAATCTCTTCTACAATACTCTGGAGAAGACCAGCCTACCCTGGCCTTAGCTGGATAAGTCTTGTATGCGTGCGTGTGTACGTGCGTGCGCGCCTATGTGTCCATCACCAACAAGGAAAACATCCCTCATACCCATATCGTGATGCATGTGTGTGTGAGTACGTGTGCGTGCTCATATACAAGACTTCTTCTGCAGCGCACCTCTTGAAGAAGTTCTTCTACTTCTTCTTGTTGGACCCCCTACCACACCCTTATTGGATGGGCCTTGAGGATGGATACATGCCATCACATGTGACTAGGAATGTCTTACCGTGTACAAGACTTCTTTTACACTTCTTGTAGAAATTCTTGTAGGACCTTCTGGAGACCCCCCTATTGGATGGTCTCTGCTGATGGTATGTGTCATCAGAAGCGCCATTGTGTCACAGTATCACCCCAAGATAACTACTGACATATTATGAGCACCATATAAAATTTTGAACGTTTCAACAAAATATAGCAAAAGAGAATCAGCGTAAGATTTGTGTAATTTCAAATGTTCTTCATTACACAAAATCGAATAAGCTACATGTAAACACAGGAAATTTAAATATTTGTCTCGGTTTAAAACATTTTTGAGAACCACTGGGCCAGTATAAAATAAGATCTGACGAAATTCGGTGGCGTTAAACCGTCTCAGTTCTGCTAATGACCTGGGTTTTCGTACAAAATCGGAAGAAATACATTGTCGCAGTGAAAGTAATGAAGTTGAAATTGTATTGATTAGATTAATTTTTCTCGAGGTTTTCCACAACACCAAAATAATAATAATTTACGGACAACACCTAAACAAATTAAATGCATATAGTCCAATGCACAAATGTTAATCATATTTATATTAGGAATGGACTCAAGTAGTGAAGTTCCAGATTGGTGATCTTCGTCACATTTAGCAACAAATTCATCGTGGTGTCTCAGTTTCAAATTATTAATTTGAGTGAATATCCAGTATGACCTTTAGTATAAAAAATAAATGATTTGGCAGATGCATCGCAAACGAAGCCTTTTATTTTAAATGAATATGGCTTATTATTGAAGATTAATTCATTAATGATTAAATCAATTGCCACAACTATGAAATCATTAAAAAGGTCATTGGCATTCGTTGGTTTTTCATGCTCATGATACAGGCCAATTATGCCAACATTTCTTGTTTTATAAATCGAACAAAGAATGGGATAAAATTGACTTGAAGAGCTCGAAGAAATGGGTAGGTCATCTACATTTACAAGAATTTCAATGGTTGAGGTACAATTTACATCTGGGTATTGAAATAACAGTTGGTTGAGACATTTTTTAAGTCCGAAATGGTAGTACACGCCAGGAGGAACCGTTTTCAACTGATTTTTGACCTTTCTTGGAGTATGTAAAAGGGATCGTGCATCAGTTGGTAAATCGGCATGATGTGGTTTCAATATGCGCAAGAGGTGATTTAATGCTGAATGGGAAATACCATATTCAAGAGCCCACAAACTAATTTCCTGAGAAAAAGATTGTTGTTCATTTTCAGAAGGATGTTGAATATTTAGTGGATGAACATTAATTAAATCGTCTTCGAACTCGTCTGAAGAACTATCGTCCTTATTCAAAACGTTAGATGAATCCTCGGAAGAAGCGGAAAAAGAACTTTCATGAGACACACTGTCGCTTATTGGATCGTTCTTATCGTTGAAAATTTCTGATTCGCAGTCGACTGCGGATGTATTTTTCGAAAATGTCTCAGATACACTGTTAAAATATGGACATATTTGAATTTAAAAATTAATTTTTAGGGACTTTATTTTGTACACCAGAATGGTTTAAAACTGTTTAATTTAGGGAAATTAATTATCCATTTTTATACTAATCCCTCTCTTTTGCTATAACTTTCAAAGAAGAATGTTCGATTATTGTTATCTCTTATATGTGATACTTTTTCCACAATTACTTCAATAAATAATGTTAAACTGTTTATTCGGGCGTTTCTTTTAAAATAAGTGCTACAAGAAAACTGCGCAATCAACAGATTATGGGCCCAGTAGACGAAAGTCACTGATGCATGGAAATTAAAAATCAAATTTGGAGGTTAAGCACATGGTGATTTTTCGACGAAAGTCAAAAATCTCGTTCCAACTGCACCATCAGCGAAAGCTAAGTACCCAATCCATCATGTCAACAAGTAAACTAGATATACCGCTAACAATTGTGACGCGACTACTTCGGTTTTCTCGAGCGCCACCTAATTTTATTTTATAGGTTATTACCAATTAAATGAATAGCTGAAACATGTACAGAAAAATTTTCGGTTTCTACCGGGAGTCGAACCCGAGACCTTTGGCTTTAACCGCCAATGCTCTGACCGCTGAGCTACAGTCTCCGAAGATTTTTCTGTACAGCTGCCTTATTGTTTCTTCAACTATGGAAGTTGACGAATTGTCAGTTATTCCTTACCTTTCGAAACTCGCGGCATTAACATTTCCCGTGCGACGCACTGAACGTTTTAAGTTCTAATCTAGCAAGTGCTAGTAGAGGAGAATTCTTGCAGTATGGAGCCTGGAGTTATTACCAATTGCTAAAAAATTACTCTTAAAGACAAATTATATGATTTTAAAGAGCATGAAATAAAAAACAAATTGGTATATTTTACAATATCATATGGTTATTTAATTAGAAGCCATTAAATCAAAAAACCAAAAATGACAAAATCGATACAAAACAATTTACATTATTTTAAAGTTCAAGGAGCAAGGTACGTATTGATATGTTACTTATTATTCTATTGTTGTTTAATTGGAAGCAATTAATTAAATATGAAAACGAAAAATTTTGTGGTACTATCCCATATAGCACATGACATACAATGGACGTCCAGATAAAGTCCAGATTAAATCCAAACGTCCAAGGACTTTACTTGGACGTCCATTGTATGTCCAACAATGACAGTCCAATGGATTACCATTTAATGTCCAAATTATATCCTAATATAATAAATTAAAACTGATATTCACTTTTTTAATAAACGGCATAGCAATTCCCATAGCAAGTCTCCCGGATAGTTATTGAAATATCAAATGTAATGCAATTTTTTTTGAACATTTTTAAATTCAAATTTCGCGCCTATTTAAGTATCGAAATAGCCACCTTGCAGCACATTCCTTACCTGATCATAGTTGGCTGCCATATTGTTCAGTTTTCTTCCATGACCGCCATTTTAACTTATCAGCGTCCTAGCGTCGGTTGTTAAACGTTTAACTCTACTTTATCGTTATTTATCGTTATAATTATCAGTTTGTGCTTTTAAAATAGTTTCTTTATTGAACAATTAATAAGGGGTTATATTCTACATAAAAAAAGTAAGTGAGAAACTGTACATTAATTACTGTTTTTTTGGCGCCACAACATGTTTTAATAGTTTAATTTATATTTATGACCGATTTATCAATGTAAGGATAATGTCCTGAAAATTTGTTTATTCTTATTTAACTGTTAAATACCATTAAACTACAAGATAAAATTGTTGATGAGATTGTTTGACCGCATATATACAACCGTATTGATAAATCGACCCTTAATAACGAATATTTAACTGTATAAACCATGCTGATCGAACATAAAATGTTAAAAATATTGCTTCGGGATGGCATTCGATCTCGCCCGAAAACGGTAAAAATTGTCTATGCAGTTTTCACGTCAAACCATAAAAAAGTTTCTCTTGTCATTAATTTCAAGGTTATATATTCTACATTAATATGAATTCCATGAACAAACAAAAAATATCCCAAACCATTTATCGACAAGCCCAAGATCAAACAAAATTAGATTTTAAAAGAAAAAATTCGGTCAATGAAAATAAAATTATTCTCGACAGTGGTGCATGTTGATTGCGCAGTTTTCTTGTAGCACTTATTTTAAAAGAAACGCCCGAATAAACAGTTTAACATTATTTATTGAAGTAATTGTGGAAAAAGTATCACATATAAGAGATAACAATAATCGAACATTGTTTCTTTGAAAGTTGTAGCAAAAGAGAGGGATTAGTATAAAAATGGATAATTAATTTCCCTAAATTAAACAGTTTTAAACCATTCTGGTGTACAAAATAAAGTCCCTAAAAATTAATTTTTAAATTCAAATATGTCCATATTTTAACACTCCCCATAAAAATTAAATTTTAGTTTTCTAACCGTAATTGAGATCTGAATTGCGTAAATTTGTTGTAAGCAAGGGGTTTGGTGAAGATGTTTTCAGAAGTTGGTACGTAGTGTAGGTCGATTTCGCCTTTTTCGGTGGCCTCCTTAACGTAGTGATATTTTATGTCAATCGATTTGCTGAATTTCCCTTCTTGGTTCTTTGCAACGGAGATTGCTGCTTGATTGTCGCTGTATATTCGTGTTTTCTGTAAATCAATTTCCATGAAATTTAATAATTGACGTACAGAATTGATGTCCTTTGTAGCTTCGGCTAAGGCGGTGTATTCGGCTGCACAGGTTGATGTGGAGAGCGTTTTTTGTTTGACGCTTCTCCAGTGTATGAGATTACCCTATACGAAGAAACAGTAGCCTGTTGTAGATTTTCGTTCGTCTAAATCGTCTCCCCATGAAGAATCAGCGTATACAATCAGCTCATTATAATCGAAGTCTCCATAACATAAGTACATTTCCTGCGTGGCGATCAAATATCGAACAATTCTTTTGAGTCCAGAATAATGTTCTTCGGTAGGATTTGCCTGAAAACGACTTAATAAATTTATGGAGTATGTTATGTCTGGTCTGGTTAATTGGGATATATAAAGTAGTGAACCTAAAAGTCTTTTGTATCGTGTTATTAGTTCTTCTTTTGCCTTATAGTCTTCTGGTGCGGATGAGTATTTCGCGTTGGCTTCCATTGGTGTGTTTCGTGATTTTGAAAGAGTGAAGTCATGGTCTTCGATTAATTTTTTGATTTGATTTCGTTGTGAGATGATTAGATTGTCGTTTTTGGTTTCAATTTCAAAGCCAATGAACTTTTTCACGGTTCCGATGTCGTTTGTTTCAAATCTTTTACTGATCTATCTTTTATATTTTCGAATTTCGTCCATGGAAGTTGAACTGAGGAGTATATCGTCCACGTAAATTAGAATGAATGTGTATTCACCATTGTTGATCTTCTTATATAGATAGTGGTCGATCTTAGATTGTTCAAAACCGATAGTTTTGATGAATGATGAAAATTCTCTTTCCCAAGTGAAGGAAGCCTGACGTAGACCATAAATTGCTTTGTTTAACTTACATAATTTTCCATGATCAGGGAAACCTTTTGGAATGGTCATGTATACTTCTTCTTCTAGAGTGCTGTTTAGAAAAGCTGATTTTATGTCGAGTTGATAGAGGTCCATCGAGTAGTTGATCGAAATTGCCAGTACAGTTCTGATCAGAGTTGATGTAGGAACGTGAGCGTATAAGCTTTCTTCGCGATATTGTTTACAACCTCTAGCGACCACTCGTGCCTTTTTAATCTCTTTTCCGTTGTTGTCGATCTTCCTTTTAAATACCCAAATTGCGTCTATGCGTTTTTGTCCAGTATCTTCGATTGTGGTCCAAGTGTTGATTGAAGTGATGTTTTTTGTTTCGTCTCTGATTGCAGCGCTCCAGCCATTCTTTATTGCGTCGTCGTAGTTCAGGTTGTCTGTGTTCAGCATGTTTTGAGTCTCTGTGAAGTATATTTCGTAGTCGTTCAATCGTTCAGGTGTTTTTCTTAGTTTTGTAGATCTTCTGGGTTCTTGTTCTTCTGTTTCGTCGTTTTCATCGGATTTTTCTTCTTGAATTGTGTCATCGTCTTCATCTGGATTTGAGTTTTCACGATTTTCTTCTTTTTCTTCATTGTCTTCTTTCTTGGTCGTTTCATTGTTTTTAATTTGATAGTCTTGTTCGATTGGAATGAATATTGAATTGTTTGATTTATTACTTTCTATGAATTTTACGTCTGAACGTACAAAAATTTAGTTAGTATTTAAATCAAATAATTTGAAACCTGTATTAGTGTTTCCAATGAAAATATATTGTTTAGTTTTTGAATCAAATCGGTTTCTAAAACCTTTTTCAATGAGACCATGCGCTTCTGCGCCAAAAACCTTTATTTTATTATAGTCAACAGTTTTGTTTATTAATTGTATGGGTATATTATCATTGATGGCTGATGATGGTAGGCGATTCTGTAGATAGGCAGCGTATGTGACTGCTTCAGACCATAAATTTTTGTTAAGATTCCCGTCGATCAACATGGCGCGTGCCATTTCCGTAATTGTACGGTTTGCTTTTTCTGCAACCCCGTTGAGAGCGTGTGTGTACGCGGGAGTTATTTCGATCTCCGATTCGTGAAATAGGTCCTTGATGGAAGCATTTACGAATTCCCCACCACCATCGCATCGAATGCATTTGATTTTATTTTCGAAAATGTTCTCAAATTTTTCTTTAAATGATTTTAATTTTTCAAAAACGTCACTTTTCTTTTTAATCGGGTAAATCATCATTAAATGAGAGAAATCGTCTACGATTGTAAGGAAATATTTTTCATTATCAAGTCCAAGGGGTGAAATGGGTCCACAAACGTCAACGTGTATTTTCTGGAGAGTTTTCTTGGCTCGCGAACGTGTGTCTTTATGTGGTAATTTGGAAAGTTTAGCTTGAATGCAAACGGTACAGTCATTATCCGGTTTGAATCGAAAAGAGTGGCCAAATCTACGATGCCAAAGTTCGTTATCGCGTTTTGTACTTAAATTTGCAAAGAAATTTTTGTTTGTAGACTTAGAAGTAAACGTAGTGATGTATAAACCGTTTCCTTCATCACTTTTAGTTATGATTTGATTGTTACGTTTTATGAGACAGTGACCCTTTTGAAAAGCTACTTCAAAACCTTTATGTTCGAGTTGACGAATGGAAAGTAAATTGAATTTTATTCATTGACACAGTATACAAGAATGTTGACAGGTTTATTATTGTAAAAGAGTTTTAAAGTACCTTGTAAATGTGTAGTCAAAGTTTGGTTCTGTTTTGCGACATTGATCTTGATCGGTTTAGTTAATTTCTTCACATTCCTTAATAAATCTTCATATTTCCATTGTAAAAGGTGATGTGTGGCACCGGAGTCGATGGCGAATTGGATCGTTTCGGTCTGTTGTTCCGTTTCAGTGAAATTGGCATGGCAATATATTTCTGTCATAAATGTCGTTATTTCATCTTCGTCTTTTTTAACAATGTGGGATTGATTTTGTTTAAATCGTCTCTTAGGACCGAAAAATTATTTAGTCTGTGTTGGGTTGAATTATTACCGTTATAGTGCCGAGGATTAAAGTTGTTGCTGTAGTTTGGTTGCCAGGATTGATTTGAGTTCTTGAAATGTTGTCTTCTCGGGTTTGATCTGCAGTCTTGTTTCTTGTGCCCCTTCTTGCCGCAGTTGAAACAGGATAAAAAGGTAGATTCCACTTTATTGTCGGTTCTTCGGTTCGTTCCTCGTTTGGATTTCATCTCTTCTTCCAATAGGCAGTCTTTAACGAATTCTATTTTGATATCTTTATCTTTCGCACTGAGTGTTTCGATCGCAGTTATCACATTATCGTATTGGTGTGGCATCGCATAAATTAGTGGTGTAATTTTCTCTTCGTCAGTCACTTTGCTGCCGGCATTTGACATTTTTGACAAGATGGCGTCAAATTGTAAGAAAAAATCGCTCATGTCGTCATTGTAATTGTGTTTGAGGGAAATAAATTCTCTACGGAGGCAGAGCTTACCCACGGCACCAGTTTTGGAGAAACGAGTTACGATGGCGTCGTACATTTCTTTGGTGGTTGTCTTGTTGTCCAAAAGTCCAAGTAATTCATCACTTATGGAGCAAGTTAATAGGGCTCGTCCGTACTTATCTTTCTTCATGAAATCGATGTAATCTGCTGAGTTTTCGTCTTTAGGTGGTAATGTAGTCAGAATTGTGTCGTGCTCTTTCATCGTGAACAGGGCGTTAATACGTATTTTCCAAGTATCGAAGTTATCGGGCCTTAAAATTGTGTGACGATGTCACTAGATTTTCCCGACTTTTCCGTTGTCTCTAGGTGAGAACCGCTGTAAATTAAATATGTTTTCGCGGTTGTTAGACTTTTTCCAGGATAAGCGCGGTACGGCGAAAAAGATCAAAGGACCAGGTGCCGAATTTGCGTGGGAAGGAGGTCGTAGTAGAAGGAGAATCAGCTGTGACCGATAAAAGGCCATTGACACGGGTCAATCAGGCAGTTAGCGTACCGTTGCAGGATCCTTGCTTCCGAAGGATTCAGTGAGAGTGTAAGCCAGTGTGCAATACCGTTTATTGTTAGAGTAAGTGAGAAAGTGAAGTACCTACCGGTAAGTAGCAGTAGTGATTAAGGCGTTAAGGTTTGGAGAAAGGACCGTGGTGTTAAGTAATAGTTGTAATTGATAGGCAAGAGTGCTTGAGTTAGCCCGTACCTATAAGTGTAATTGTCGGTTGGACCCCCTATTTACCACCGGCTCTTGCATATCCTTTCCGAGTGCTGTATGACTGAGTAATTATCAGCTGGACCCCCTATTTACCGCTGATAGTTGCTTTCCTTCTGTGTATTCTGTATTGTTTCTGTGTGCGATTCTCGGCTGGACCCCCTATTTACCGCCGATCGTCGCTTCCTTAAATGTGTCGTGTGTACTGTCTGGTGTAGTCATCAGCTGGACCCCCTATTTACCGCTGGTGGGTGCACTACCCCGTTTAAGTCTCGTCTGTATGAATGATAGCCGTGTGTACACCGATTCTTGCCTGTCGTTTTTAACAGTTTGGCCGTCGTAATTTTAAAGAATTTCTATCTTTCTCTGAAGCTGACCGCCGCCTTTTTATTGTTGCTGCTTGAGGTCTGCGGTACATTGGTGTTTGCACGTTACTTGCTAAAATCGCACCGTATTCGGCTTAACTTTGATTCCGCTTTGCACGTTCGTTGTAGTAATCGCTTAAACCGCTGAATTTTAACAATAACCTGCTTGGCCGTTTTGCTAGTACTTCTTAACCGTTAACTCAATTGTAGTATTTTTAATTATTTATCGTAATTACTCGCTTGGCTTTCTGTTCTTAGTTTCTGTACAAAGTTAATATTAATAAGTTTCTATTTTTCCTAATATAACCAATTCTAGGTGATTTTTAGACTTGGTGCTCGTAGTATTGAATTTCTAGGTAATTGTACCTGGTATAATTGTTTTATTAAAGTAAAATTAAATAAACTAGAACTCCTGGTTTTATTATTTTCCTCCGCTGAACACCCGCGGCGAAATAGTTTCCTAATTTCCTATAAAATTAGGTGGCGCTCGAGAAAACCGAAGTAGTCGCGTCACAATTGTTAGCGGTATATCTAGTTTACTTGTTGACATGATGGATTGGGTACTTAGCTTTCGCTGATGGTGCAGTTGGAACGAGATTTTTGACTTTCGTCGAAAAATCACCATGTGCTTAACCTCCAAATTTGATTTTTAATTTCCATGCATCAGTGACTTTCGTCTACTGGGCCCATAATCTGTTGATTGCGCAGTTTTCTTGTAGCACATATTTTAAAAGAAACGCCCGAATAAACAGTTTAACATTATTTATTGAAGTAATTGTGGAAAAAGTATCACATATAAGAGATAACAATAATCGAACATTCTTCTTTGAAAGTTATAGCAAAAGAGAGGGATTAGTATAAAAATGGATAATTAATTTCCCTAAATTAAACAGTTTTAAACCATTCTGGTGTACAAAATAAAGTCCCTAAAAATTAATTTTTAAATTCAAATATGTCCATATTTTAACAGTGTATCTGAGACATTTTCGAAAAATACATCCGCAGTCGACTGCGAATCAGAAATTTTCAACGATAAGAACGATCCAATAAGCGACAGTGTGTCTCATGAAAGTTCTTTTTCCGCTTCTTCCGAGGATTCATCTAACGTTTTGAATAAGGACGATAGTTCTTCAGACGAGTTCGAAGACGATTTAATTAATGTTCATCCACTAAATATTCAACATCCTTCTGAAAATGAACAACAATCTTTTTCTCAGGAAATTAGTTTGTGGGCTCTTGAATATGGTATTTCCCATTCAGCATTAAATCACCTCTTGCGCATATTGAAACCACATCATGCCGATTTACCAACTGATGCACGATCCCTTTTACATACTCCAAGAAAGGTCAAAAATCAGTTGAAAACGGTTCCTCCTGGCGTGTACTACCATTTCGGACTTAAAAAATGTCTCAACCAACTGTTATTTCAATACCCAGATGTAAATTGTACCTCAACCATTGAAATTCTTGTAAATGTAGATGACCTACCCATTTCTTCGAGCTCTTCAAGTCAATTTTATCCCATTCTTTGTTCGATTTATAAAACAAGAAATGTTGGCATAATTGGCCTGTATCATGAGCATGAAAAACCAACGAATGCCAATGACCTTTTTAATGATTTCATAGTTGTGGCAATTGATTTAATCATTAATGAATTAATCTTCAATAATAAGCCATATTCATTTAAAATAAAAGGCTTCGTTTGCGATGCATCTGCCAAATCATTTATTTTTTATACTAAAGGTCATACTGGATATTCACTCAAATTAATAATTTGAAACTGAGACACCACGATGAATTTGTTGCTAAATGTGACGAAGATCACCAATCTGGAACTGCACTACTTGAGTCCATTCCTAATATAAATATGATTAACATTTGTGCATTGGACTATATGCATTTAATTTGTTTAGGTGTTGTCCGTAAATTATTATTATTTTGGTGTTGTGGAAAACCTCGAGAAAAATTAATCTAATCAATACAATTTCAACTTCATTACTTTCACTGCGACAATGTATTTCTTCCGATTTTGTACGAAAACCCAGGTCATTAGCAGAACTGAGACGGTTTAACGCCACCGAATTTCGTCAGATCTTATTTTATACTGGCCCAGTGGTTCTCAAAAATGTTTTAAACCGAGACAAATATTTAAATTTCCTGTGTTTACATGTAGCTTATTCGATTTTGTGTAATGAAGAACATTTGAAATTACACAAATCTTACGCTGATTCTCTTTTGCTATATTTTGTTGAAACGTTCAAAATTTTATATGGTGCTCATAATATGTCAGTAGTTATCTTGGGGTGATACTGTGACACAATGGCGCTTCTGATGACACATACCATCAGCAGAGACCATCCAATAGGGGGGTCTCCAGAAGGTCCTACAAGAATTTCTACAAGAAGTGTAAAAGAAGTCTTGTACACGGTAAGACATTCCTAGTCACATGTGATGGCATGTATCCATCCTCAAGGCCCATCCAATAAGGGTGTGGTAGGGGGTCCAACAAGAAGAAGTAGAAGAACTTCTTCAAGAGGTGCGCTGCAGAAGAAGTCTTGTATATGAGCACGCACACGTACTCACACACACATGCATCACGATATGGGTATGAGGGATGTTTTCCTTGTTGGTGATGGACACATAGGCGCGCACGCACGTACACACGCACGCATACAAGACTTATCCAGCTAAGGCCAGGGTAGGCTGGTCTTCTCCAGAGTATTGTAGAAGAGATTTAAGAAAAGGTGTTGGTGATGGATAGAAATTTAAAAGGAAAAACTAGAAACTAGTGTAACATTTTACCAATAGATGTCACTAGTGAAAAATTGATTTTTCTTGTACATATACAATAATCGAATTTATTTCGGTATGGATCAGGCTGGGCTGGGCCGGGCCAGGCTAGGCTGGGCTGGGCTATTGGAGAATTGATTGATTGATTGATTAGTTAATTAGTAATTTTGGGTATTTATTGAAATATTTATATAGTAAAAAGTGACCAACATTATCTAGTGACTGCAGCGCGATTCGAACCTGTGCTATATCAATGCTACTTACCTACAAATACATTACATTTACCACTAGGCTAATGAGATCATTTAAATAATTCTGTAGAAATAACATAGAACATCTTTCCATTTTTGTTTTAGAATACAGCGATATTTAAATTTAAATTATGCGCATAAGAAATCTGTGACATTTAATTTAAGAGGAGGCGGTGTTATTTAAATGATATATAATTTTTTAATGCTACTATTCATTACAGTTTGAAATTTAAAAAAATATTCTATATCTTTTGTTTTTAAATATTTTTATAATCAATTTCAGGTTTAAAACAATATATAAAAAGGATTTTTAATAAAATTAAATCATTAATGTGGTGTTGTTGGTATGTGAACATTGTTAGTTTTTAATCAAAATGAATGATCATATAATTTTACTCTCAGATCGTTCATCAATTTTAAGTTGTAAATTCTCACCACCTTTAATATTAAATGAAGTTTATTTTAGTTAGCTTTATTTTAGCTTTAGTTGATTTTATTAGTTATCATACAATTAATAATGTTACTAAAGAGAATAACAAATTTCATTTCTCTATATCTACATTAGAGAAGAAATTTACACATACCAATAAAATATATGAAATAACAATTGATCCTGGATTGTATGAAATAAAAGATATAGCACATTTTATAGAAAAAGAGAGAAAAAAGATAGTAGAAAAGAATGAGAAAGATTATTTGTTATCTATTAAGGCAAATTTAAATACATTACATTGTGAAATTAAATCGGTTTACAATATTCATTTTGATGAAGAACATTCAATTGGTTCTTTATTAGGATTTAAAAAAAATTATTATGCTGGTATTAAGCATATATCAAAAAATCCAATTAATATTTCAAATGTGAATGCAATTTGTATTGATTGTTCTTTAGTAAAAAATTCACATGCTGAAAATAAAGAGACTCACATATTACATACATTTTACCCACTTGTTGTTCCAGGTGAAAAAATAGTAAATTCCCCCACTACCTTAATTTATTTACCAATCAAAACAAACTATATAGATGAAATTATAGTTAAAATAGTTGATCAAAGTGAGAATTGATCACAATAAGGTTGCATTTAAAATCTATTCTAAATAAATAGTAAATTCGTGATGGTTTTTAGATATAATAGGTCTAATTCATTTATTGTTTCTTCTTATGAAAATATCAATAAAAATACTATAAATAAGAAGATGAACATTAAAAACTTGAGTAAGAAAGTGAATGTAATGAGATTAACATCTGAAAATAAACAATTTCTTCAATCTTTAGGGTTTAAAGTTCTAAATCAAAATTTAAAAAATGAGTTCCATTTTACATATTGGACAAGAGCTCTATAATGATGATACTATTACATCAAAGCATTTTCATTCGTATTATCCATATTCTAGTTCCAAAATATCTTCATCGGATGAAATAAGATTTCCAATTCAAACACAAAATATATTATAATATAATATATAACCCAAGTTTTATATTAATTGAAGGTAAAATTGTTAATCAAGATGATACAGTAAGTAATACAATTAAACTTATAAATAATGGTGTTGCATTTATGTTTGATGAAGCAAGATATGAAATTGGAGGAAAAGTTGTTGATAGGTGTAGAAATGTTGGTATTACTACCACTTTAAAAGGTTACGTTTCTTTTACAAAAAATGATACTGACCGATATGAACATACTAGTTGGAATCACTTCAACTATCCTAATATAATTAATACAACAGGACATTTTAACATTTGTTTACCTTTAAAAAATTTATTTGGATTCTGTGAGGATTATAAAAAAATATTAATTAATATTAAACAAGAACTTGTATTATTGCGGGCCTCAACAGATTTAAATGCAACAATAACAACAGAACATAATGAAATACCTAAAATTGAAATAAATCGAATAGTTTTTAAAATACCACATATAGAAGTATCTACAGAACAACAACTTAAATTAATAAAGAATGTTGAAAGTGGTAAAGATATAACTATGAATTATCGATCCTGGCAGCTATTTGAACAACCAAATCTATTTTCAAATAGTAAAAATCATATATGGAATATTGTTTCTTCAAGTCAACTTGAAAAATCACGTCATGTTATTAAAGGTTTTTAAAACAGATAGAAAAAATAAAACAACTATGAATATGAGTCATTTCGATCATTGTAATTTAACAAATATAAAATTATTTATTAATTCAGATGTATACCCTTATGACGATTTAAATTTGGATTTTGATACAAAAAAATATTCAATTTTGTATCACATGTATACAGGGTGTTCCATTTCAAACCTCCCGCCGTCGAAATCTAAAAAACGGTTGGTCGGAAAATTTTGAAATTTAGGCTATAGGGGTAAGACATAGGGGCTGATCGATTAAAAATATTTTCAAAATGGTGGCACATCCGGTTATACCGGAAGTCGGTACTAACTTTGTTATTTTAAATGGAACACCCCATTTTTTACTTCATTTTTGGATTCCTTATCAAATTTTAGTATGACTTTATGTAGGATACCATATCTCTAAAATTTATAGTTTTTGAGATATTAATTATTTTATGTCAAATTTTCACTTTTGCAGAGTGTTACAAAAAAAAGTGTAACTTTGTTTGGGGTTGTTATTTTGAATTGAAATTTGGACTGCAGATAGTACGATAGCACAGCTTCTAGATGGTGTAATTGAATTTACGATTTTTTATACTGGGTGTTCATTATGGGCAGTGTCATTATGCTTATCTTTGAACCCCAATAACTTTTTTTTTCAAATGGAACACCCTGTATTTTTTTGTCTTGTTCGATAGAGAATTTAATTCTGAATCGAATGGTATAAGCATATCCTATACCTAGGATTGATAGATTTTGAGATATTTAAAAAGTAAACAAATGTTACAATTTTTTATAGAGTTTTAAGCCTTTTTCTAACATTTGCGGGGGTTATGGTGGAAATGAAATGAATTATTTAGTTAAGTAAAGTTATTTTATCCTAAATCTTTCATAAGCTTCAATTGAAAATAACCTTTTGGTCAAAATTTCAGAATTTTCAGCATATCATTTTTAAGACAAACGCGGGAGTCCCCGGTTCGATCCCCGCTGAGGCCTAAAACTTTTTTTTGACTTTTTTCACAATTAATGGTATTCAACCGTTTTAATATTTTTTAAAATGTTTTGAAAACAATTAATAAGAAGCAGTTTAGCTACTGAAAGGCTTACTTAGGGCAAAAATTAACAATAATATGCAAAAAACCTGCTGTTATTTCATAAATTTCTAAATATCTCAAAATCTATCAATCCTAGGTATAGGGTATGCTTATACCATTCGATTCAGAATTAAATTTTCTATCGAACAAGCTAAAAAAATACAGGGTGTTCCATTTGAAATAAAAAAGTTATTTGGGTTCAAAAATAAGCATAATGTAACTTCCCATAATGAACACCCCGTATAAAAAATCGTAAATTAAATTATACCATCTAAAAGCTGTGCTATCTGACTATCTGCAGTCCAAATTTTAAATCAAAATACCAACCCCAAACAAAGTTACACTTTTTTTTGGAACACTCTGCAAAAGTGAAAATTTGACATAAAATAATTAATATCTCAAAAACTATAAATTTTAGAGATATGGTATTCTACATAAAGTCATACTAAAATTTGATAAGGAGTCCAAAAATGAAATAAAAAATGGGGTGTTCCATTTAAAATAACAAAGTTAGTACCGACTTCCGGTATAACCGGATGTGCCACCATTTTGAAAATATTTTTAGTCGATCAGCCCCTATGTCTTACCCCTATAGCCAAAATTTCAAAATTTTCTGGCCACCCGTTTTTTAGATTTCGACGGCGGGAGGTTTGAAATGGAACACCCTGTATAGATATCTTTCTAAATCATATATTATTTTAGGTTTAGCTAAGATTATACATTCAGATAAACAATAATTTTCCACACTGCTAAAGTTTTTACATATTAACTCCAATATTTCTAAACCAATATTAATATTTCCATTTAATTTTTCAATTATCAAACTAACTTGTTTAAGTATTGAACAATAATAGGAAACAAAATTTAATTTATGAAGTATTTCAAGTTTTTGTGAAACGAATGTATTTATATATAAAATTTCCTCAACATTTGCTGCTAAAAAGGAAAATGTTGTGAAATTTTTTCTAACTTCTAAGTATTTTACATTTAAACTACATGCTTTTCTTATCGCTATATCGTTTAATACATAAATAAGTTCTCCGTTAACTTGGTCGAGCACATCACTCATATCATTATATTGGATAAAAAATCTTCATAGAGCTGTTTGAAATGTATAATCAGCTCGGTCCATTCCATTGTGGTGAAGGATATTTCAGCATCTCCGTCCATTCTACTTTGTATTTTAATTGTAGGAGCAAAGTCTCTTAACATACTCAAACCACATTCAACGTAATAGAAAGAATATGGAATATCAAACATTATACTGTTAAATAAGTAAAACTTTTCATTTTTGATCGCATTTTGATATTTGCGTCAAATATTTTCAAGTTCTCGATCGTAAAATTCATCTTCGACACTTGACATTTCAGCACTATTACCATTATTATTTGATGGTACACTGCACATATTTACTTTTTTCATTTTTTAATAATTCATATTTTGGTTGACACAACGATTTGAAATAAATATATACATTTTCAAAAAATAAACTGTTTGGCTTAAATATTAGAGATAATAAGGCGTTTGTTTTACCACAACCGCTTGGTCCACAGAAAATTGCACGTAAAGAATGCGGAAGTAGATTACCATGCTTATGTTGCGGTTTACTATCTTCATTGAAAATATCTAAATTAACAATGGGTAATGTTTGATCTTGTTTTAATAATTTCATATTTACAAATTAAATAATCTAATAATAATAATAATAGGTTAATATATAGGTATTTAGTATTTATTAATCAATAAAATATTAGACATTAATACTTTCATTGTTTAAATCGAATGACTTATATTTGGTATTGAATTTATTAATATACTCTTCAACATATACACACGGACAAGTATCAGGACCGGATCTAGTTTCAGCTCTTGACCAAGGGCAAGCGATATAATGTTGACCATGACAATTACTTATAACACATATGTCATCTTCGGTCTCATCTTCTGTATATAAATATAATTGCAACAACATCTTCGATAAGAAATCTATTTGATGTTCAATTTTCCTTAATTCCTCTTCATCGAGATTATATTCACCAGCTTTAGTTAAATTTGTCATTGCGTTGATTGTTTGTAGAAATTCTTTTTCGGTTTTCAGAATTTGACACTAATGATAAGTATTTTTTTTTAATTGTACTCAACAAGTTTTGCAAGTACCTATTAGGTATATTATGCTTTCATTAGGATAGTTAAAATGAAACTAAGCTCATGAAAAGAACAAAAAATTATTTATATGTATATGATATATATTTATTTCCTACTTTTAATTATTTAAATATTCATATAATTTACAACAATTTGTTCTGGCACAAGATGGAACATTAATCGCAATTTTTGTATGAAAGAAACACATCCGCACACGATCTTTGATGGTCAATGAAGGTACCGCATCCGTTATTTCAGGATCATCCAGATTATGTATAACACACTGTTGCTGTTGTTTTTGATGTTTTAGTTGACATTTTTCTTCAATAAATTTTACTTTTTGATTTCCTTTCACATATACAATTTCATATTTTTGTAGAATATTCTCCAAAATTCTTGGCAACATATTATAATAGATAAATCCCTGAGAATACCTTAAACCATGTAATTTTTTCTTCTCATATTTAACTTGATTTTTTTCACATAAACTTAAGTCTTTAAAAGGCTTTGGCGGTTTCAGAAGAAAGTGAGCTAGTTTTTCACCATCGTAGACGGCAACTTCTTTTGCGAAAAAGTGGTACTTTGCATTATTTTCTAGAGGCTTAATATTGAAACCTTGTATATCGACCACGCAAAAACGCCTTTTACTTATATCCATAATAATAATATTAATTCTTACACCTGTTCCCTTTATTACAGTCACTTAAATACTAAATTTTTATTGTATATTTTTCTTTTATATATATTTATTTTAAATAGAAAAAAATGGGTATATTTTATTATTAGGAAATTTTACGTACAATTTCACTTAATGGTAATTGTTCCATTACAACTTCACTAATTAATATACAATATACTTTTGTATCAGGAGGAAATGGTTCTGTAGACTCGATAATAATTTTCACGTCAACTGCTGTAGATTTCATTAAAGGTGATCGTTTCGAACAATCTATTACGAATAGAGAGTGTTTTTTAAATGCAATAAAATTAAGAAGATTATTTTTTGGACTGTTCAGATCATTTTGATAGCTGGGTTTAAATTCAGTATAGTTAGAGAAAGCTTAGTGAAAAATATTATTTTTGAAATCTAATTTTAATCTTTCCGTCGGAATGTACTCTCCACACATAACAGCCGCTACATCTCTAATATTACAATTGTGAAATGCTGTAGGATCTTTGTGTTCATTATTCCTAAGTTGTGTTTGAGCAGCTAAAATTATATACACTGGTTTGTCATTTTGATCACATACACGTACATTCCATATCTCTTTCTTAGAATTTGGGGTCAATTGAGGCAATTCATAAAGTTGCCACAACCTAAATGGAATAAGAATGGGTTTATCTTTTTTTTATTGCCTCTAATAATGTTAATTTTATTAAGTCATTAGGATAAACTAAAGGCACTTCCAGTGATACACTATTAATTTTTAATTCAACTGTAGTGGATTGTTTTGCTGCAGCTACAGTAGGGTCTTCTTCAATTCTGTAACAATCAGCGTCGGACCGAGCGCGTACCAATCGAATTGTTTGTCTTCCATATTGAACGCACTTGTAATCATTGAAAATATTAAATAGATGTCCTAGCGGAATTCTAAACATAAAAAGTCCATTATCACTATTACTGATAGCATGTTGAGGATAATTCCAACTAGATATGTCTAAGTGCGTACTGTCAGTGCTATTATAACAGAGAAAACCTCTTATTGTGGAAACAATACCAGGATCTCGGACTGTTTCAATTTCTTTTCCATTAATTTCATAGGTAATATTCTCAAACATAAATAGTCCAGCATTATTTATAAATTGAACTTTTCCAGTACTGTTCTGAGCGACCGTTAAACTTCCTTCAATAATTAATGCAGCATTAAACATATTCAACCAACAATCCAGCTGATTAATAGTAATTTCGATAACTTCGCTATTCTGAAATGATTTCACATATGGATGAAATGTTCTGTGTTCAATTTTTTGCGTTGTCTCATCATATTGAGGTTTACGAAATATGTCGTAAATTTGAGCGGACATTATAACCTAATGATTTTAGAAAAATGTAGTTTGCGTGAGAGAGACGTTTAGCGCTTGACACAGGTCTCTTTATAAATGAATTCGTGTTTCTCAAATGATTATTTATATAGTCTTCATAAATCTCGAGATCATTTTTACTATTAAATATTAACACCATTTTTTTATTTATTTATTTTACTCGTTATAACACTTAATTTAATTTTTTTAATTCTAAACGAGCTGTTTGTTCTTCACCACGAAAATTTATTGGTCTAAAATTTTGATCTAAAATATTTAATGTAATATTAGTTATGCTTCTTTTATTTATTAAAGGGAGATATGTGAGATGTAAAGGTGTTTCGTTGATTGGATAGCCTGGAGGCGAGTTTAAACTAAAATGACATATTAAATGATTTTGATTTTCGTTAAAATACGCTCCTGTTGTAATGTTACAAGTTATTTGTATTGTTCTAACTTTAACTATATCAACAGGTAAATCTGAGGACTGTACTTGGTCGTCCTGTTTTAAAATCTTCGATGAAAAGCCCAAAATTTTTTCAATACTATCTTGTGGTGTAAAATCAATTTCAAAATCTTTACACACAATCTCACACTTAAGTGTATTATTATTAGGTTGAATAATAAATGAATTGTCCTTTACAATACTATTCTGATATATTCGGTTGTTTAGATATTTTTCAAGATCAGATATTTCATAAGTACCCGTTGGAATCGTTATGCTTCGGGTGAGTTTGTTTTTTCTCTTGTAATAAAATTTATTGTTAGGCGGTTCTATATTTGGTATACTATTATATGAAAAAATCCTGTTAGGGCTAAACCGTAATCAGAATTAGGCTCTAAGCGAATGGCGTCTTGAAAACTAACAGACAATAAATGTGAATTACTTTTTAATATAAATATTTGTGACATATTACATAATACACATACGAGTAGGTACAATTAGTAGTTTATACTAAGATAAATTATAGCATTCAGATATTTTTATATAAAAATTGAAGACACAGCTGACCGCAATTGTTCTGATTGAATTTCCGAAAACTTTCAATAATATAATTTATTGTCACTTTATCACCAAAATATTTACACAATTCCGGAGGTGGTTTAAGTGATCCAAAACTATCAAAATAAAGTACTTTATTATATTTCTTTATGTATGCAACCCAGTGTGTACCACAATTTTGTTTTAAATCTAAATTTACAATTCCTGTTTCAAATGAATGTGGTCTTGCAGGTAAACTATTACGCATAAATATTCCTCTAAAAAGGGGAATTTTTAATTGTTTGGCAAAGCAATTTAATTCGTTATCATATAATGCTCTATTTTTAGGTAGGTTAATAGGTAAAATTTCTAGTTTTTTTTTTTTGATCCTCCATTTGGTAAATATAATCCATAACCTACTGTTTTCCCATTATTATTATATCTTTTTAAATACAATCCACTTCCTTTTTTTCCAATTGCTATCGATTCCATAGCTTTATTATGACGATGATCCTCGTCGAGTTTCTTTTTTGCATTCTTTGCATCCAAAATAGTTTTCGTTACAGCCGAAACCCCTCCTGCCAATCCGCCTAAACTGCCCAGTCCTGCTAGAATTGGTAAAACTGGTAAGATACCACCTATTTTAGCTTTAAGCGGAATAACACGTGGAATAAATATATTACTCTTTCCAGAACCATATGATTTCGCTATACGTTTAGCTGCTTTAAGTGCTCTCAGTGATGTTTGCTTTAATAATTTACTATTATTATTGGTTGACTCATCATGAACAATAGAGTTGTAAACTAATTTTTGAAATGTATCTATATCCAAAGTATGGTGAATACAAAACATAATGGTATATTTGAGAGGGGCTAAATGTTTATAATTTTCGCGTAATTAATTATTAAAAATTAAAATTTCGACAACACTCGAACCTCGAGACGATTTGTTCGTGACGTCACGCTCGGTCCTCTCAAAATGAAACAACTTTGTCACTTGTAAACAGTGGATCGCTTTTTTTGTTGGTACCTGAACTTATACTCAGCCTGCTCGATTTCACGTAAAATTATAGTCCGGAGCGAACCAACAGACAACTCCCTCCCCATTGGATGTTTGTTCGTGATGTCAGACCCACGTGGTTAAAATCCCGCTATTCGTTAAAATTCGAACCTTGTTCATTAATATCTAATTAAATATATTCAAATCCGATTAAATTTTAATGACAAGTCATTTCTATTAATACAATCTATTCGATTAAGTGGTTAAAATTTCGATTTTCCAACTTAGTTTACAACTCTATTCCTTGATTTTTTAAAGATGACTTTATTCTTCGTAAAAATTGTCCCTCGAACGAAATACGTTTCTTGTTTTTCTCCTTCTTATTTAATCTTTTTCTCTTATTATTGTTATTTCTAAGTTTACCACCGCTTCGTTGACGTCGCCGTCCTTGACTCCCATATTTCTCTCTCTTGTTTCCTCTAGATTTTCCTCGTTTACTATTTATAGATTCCGTTTGATGACCCATCCCTAAGGCTCTTTTAGTTTTCATAAAGGTAGTGACAAACCAAGAAGCTACTTTTTCACCGAGTTTGGCGTCTTTTGACTTTACTCTTTCCCAAGCTCGATTTTCTAATATATAGTCGGCTTTGTGTCGATCTTCTAATGACTTATGTTTTGAATAGGCAATATCGTGCTCTTTACAAGCTGAATCTAGTTTATTAACTCCTTGATCACCTCTCTCTAATCTTGCCCCTAACTTTGTTCCAGGACCACAAAAATTATAACCTGGTAAATGTAATTCAACACCCAATTTATTAATTAGAGAATTTAATAGACTATTTTTGGAATTTGAAGCACCACCAGCAGTTTTACTTAAATTGCCTCCATGCGTCTTGTTAAAGGTTAACATCTGATATAAACAAAAAATTAGGAATCTATCTCTTTTATATATTCATTACGAATAAAAATTATAGATACGTAAATAAATATATTTAACACCTATATGTGTGTATATGGTGTCATATCTTTTGCTACAGGATGCGGTCACTTTACAATGTTATACATATGATAACACTTTGCCTAAAACACTGTGACGTATTATTATCCTGACGTCATCAGACTTGTCAACACTTGTTAAATTCTGCAACAGCAGTTCTGCCTTTCTGCCCCTCTGCCCTCCTGCCTTTCGCTTCGCCACCCCAACCCGCCAAATTTCAAATCATCATTCCAGCTAAATTTCAAATTCCTCCTCCACCCCCAACCATCCCTCCACCTCAACCCACCAAATTTCCAATCATCATCATCATCCATCCCGCCAAATTTCAAATTCCTCCCGTGTCCTACCAGCAGACCCCTCCACCTCAACCCGCCAAATTTCAAATTCCTCCCTCGCCCTCATCCCCTCCACCTCAACCCGCCATCATCATCCATCCCGCCAAATTTCAAATATTTAACTCGTCTTCCCAACCAGTGCTACCAACACAAACAACACCCAGTACTACCAACACCTAATCACTAAATCCCCCAAATTATACACCAGAGACCGGAAGTGGCCGTGAAACCTCTTTGTCCTTCTGCTAGCTTTCGTCGGTGGTTTGATCCGACAAATACTGCTTCCAATACTCACTCTCTCACAGGGCGATCCAACGGTGCCACTGGGCGATGTTCGGTGATTGGTGCCGGGACGGTACGGTTTACTTACTTGTTCATTTGCTTGGATTGCTTGGACAATGTGCTAAACGGTACTTTTTTAGGTTTCCAGCGTTAACTCGATTGTCCGTGGTCCACGAATTCGATAAGTATTTGCAATAGTTGTATTTATTTCTCAATTAATCCCCCTATTTTTAAGCCAAGAAAATGGTTTCATTACACAATAATACATGTTTTGAATTTGCCCGAATAGGAGATTATTGTGCTACTTAATTTAATAAGTAAATTGTGTTCAGGAAACCCACTAAAATATTGTATTTCAATTTGTTGTTGGTCTCTTCGCGGTAATAACTTGCAAATTTGTATTTATTGGCTACTTGATCATGTGTCGTTGGATTGGATCAAGAACTGAAGAATAAAATCGTTTTTCGTCTCGTTGATAACAATACTTCGTCATTTTTCGAATTTATATTAATTTAATTAATACTTACTTAACAACAAAATTAAACCTTTTCTTATCAAATATACAATCATTGTGCACATAAACATTACATTTTTGCAAATAAACAGTGCATTTTATGTACAAAACTTGTGGCTTTGTCCAATTTCCTTTACCGGCGTGCACGTGAATCTTCAACTGAACTTGCATTCCCACAGCATCGTATGCAGTCGCATCACTACATATACTTTTTGCAAGCGCTATTGTTGTATCGCTTAGATTTGTCGTTATCGTAAACAATCTATATAAAATATTCAATTTTATTTCTGTATAATTAGTAAAATAATATTCATTATAAACTCTAGTATTCTAAGAAAATAATAATGTAGATTAATTATTATAGAAACTAGTTACATATATTCATGTTTACGCATATAAAATAATTTAAAAACAATAAATCATTAAAAAAATTTCGGAACATCCGAAAATCATTTTTTTATTTAATGTAGAGGCCTCAATTAAACACACCATTTAAGATAATATATAGAAGTGACCTTAAATTTTGATTTGATGGTTAATGAAAAAAATGTAGAGATTAATATCAATTATCACTTAAGATTCGCATTTAATACTAAAATTGGAATTACAGCGACTTTTGATATTATGTTGCAAGTTAGTACCAGTTATTATATAATCCCCACGCTTGAAGTAACCACTGAAAGGTGTTTTATTTAAATTAATTTGAAATTTATAACTGAGAGAAACTGTAAAATGCAAGGGCAGTCGAAACTGTCACATTCAAAATCCTTAAACCTAACTCAAAGTTCAAAACAAAATTCTGTGAAAAAGACAAGTTTACGGGTTTTAATAAATTTGATAAAAATATTAGATATATTTGTCGATTTTTGAAATTCCAATTATACCATGTACAATTACACATGCTAGTGTATATATTTTCAAACTAAAAATCCGAGTTATTTATTAACAACATTATTTTTCAATTTAATATGATCTTACCTCGTCTTGTAATAATTCACCTATAAATACGTAAAACATTATAGTTCCTTCAACAGCAACCGTAAGCATTACCGTTCTTACAAATCCAAAATCATACATTTTCCCCTGTAACATACGTATACAAATTCTTTTGCTTGCCATTAGTAAACATATCTATATTCTAACATTAAGAAACATATATATTACAAACGTTGAGAAGAGCGTGCCTATGACTGCAAAAACTGGGAGCCACTTTTGAATGATTAATTCCTGTGTAATATTCACCAAAAGACGCAATTCCTTATGACCTTCAATTAAAAAGATTAATCGACATCTTACTAATTCCTGAAATTTCCCATTTTCAAAACATTCATTGGGATATCCTTGTGAAAGAGTGTCGCAAATGTTGCTATTATAAATTTTTAGTATAATTTTAATATACAAAACTTCATACAATAAACAGTATATTATTCCGTACATAAGGTAACACATGATCAACATGTACATCATAAAGAATAATCTTATGATTAGGAAAACTGTATCATCAGTTATTGCATAAATTAATTTCAAAGGGTAATAGAAATCTAGAAATCTATCATCCAGAAATGCAATAAGCACATAAACTGCAGAAAATGTCATAAAAATTAAATGAATTTTGACCGCATATATCCATTGGGTTCCGTATATAATTAGTTTTTCCTCAGTTTTCCTATCGTAATAGAGATTTATATGTAATGTGCGAAAGAAATGACATTTCCAGTTAAATATTGCATTATCCCTGAGATGATTACAAATGCAAAGCGCTAATAGGGCCTGAAAAGACTAGGTAAATTTAAAAGGTTCAAGGGTTTAAAAGTAATATACAAATAATTGTGCCGAAAATGTCAAACCATTATCTAGAATATACGAAAGTTGGGGATGATATAGAAAACAAAAGCTTTGGAGAAATATTGAACTTAATGTAATTACAATTGCTGAATAAATAAAGTATTTCCCCAATTTTAAATTCCATACATTCACAGTTATATCTAAAATGAACTGAAATATATTCGAAACTGAAAATTTTCAAACAAGTTACTTTAGACATCCTACAAAGTGAAGTGATTTTTTGATTCTTACCTTTGGTTAAGTAATCCATTATGGAATAGAACTATAACATTTGTTACGTTCAGACTGAACATTCACCAATATCATCTATACGTGGATATAATGGTGTACCACCGCGCATTCTACGACTACCTTACTATATTAAATTCTGAGGTTGCGTAAAAATTGAATTATATACGTATTAGTTACAAAATTAATGATACGATTTATTATTTAAACACAAATTTAATACAAAAATATTAAAAAAAAAAGAATTTGTGTCAAGCAATTTTTATCTACGCCCGTCATAGAAAATGTTTCATTCTAAACTTTTTTTTAACTTCTAAAATAATTTTCTACACGGTTTATGTGCCAAGTCATACGGAAAAATATTCGTTGTATTACTGCATGTTTGCATGCCGGTCTGTATTGACAGACAAATCTGTCATTCAATTGACAAATTGTAATGAATGTATCTGAAAGTTTCCAATATATAAAATATTCTTATTGCATTGATTAATTCTTAGTTATCATTTTATTAACAAGGTGATTAACCAGTCTAAATTACTTATCCAGCAATTGATTCGCAATTGCTGAATATTGTGTATAGTTCTTAACCCACCCTATCCTGAGAATGTTAAAAATAACATTATAACATTTAAAATATCCTACGTTGTGAATTAAATAAAAGAACAAGTTCAAATGAAAGAATGTATTCTTTATTGTTGAAAGACT